>CM024756.1:4023227-4097461 GCA_014218235.1 Colocasia esculenta
TGCTGATTTCATCATTCTGGACATGAACACTCCTCAAGATTTAACTCAGTCCACAGTCATCTTGGTAGACCCTTTTTGGCCACAGCTAGAGCCAACATTAATTGTGCTACCGGATGATGGATATATCATTTGGGGATGAGCGGGTTAGTATCAACATTTTTAAGGCATCTGGGCATCAGGATGAAGGGAGAGTTGTCTAGTGGTAGACTCCTTGGAGGAAGCTTGTGAGAAAGAAGCAGTAGACCAACCCTGTGCTCTAGGGTTTAAGGGAGAAAATGAGGCCTATGAAAGTTCAAAATCTATAAAGCCAAAACCAAAAACATTCCATGACAAAACATTCATAGAAAAACTCTTCGAGTCCATGATAAGGTTGGCTATTCAATTCTGCTTCGTGGAAAATTGAAGTTCCAATGGGATGGTCCTTACACTGTTGTCAAATTTTTGACAATGGTGCTGTCATTATTCTTGACCCAAAAACCTGGACATTCATTCACTGTCAATAGGCAAAGGTTAAAGCATTCTTTGAAAGCCCACATTCTTGAAAACGATTCTACCAAGCTAGCTGAGCCAAACGAAGCCTAATTGCGTCTGGCTGAAGACGATAAAATTAGCGCTTCTTGGGAGGGACCCAAGTGTACAGATTCTTCATCAGGTATTCTCTGTCTTACTTTCTTTCCTGTGAATAAGTAGGGGGGAAGGTAGAATAAGCATGCACTCATAGTCCCACCCCAACCATTGCTTCATTTCATTTTCTAGCTTGTACATAGAAAAATTTCACAATGTTCATCTTAAAAAATCTTTGAATAAAAAGCTTGTCATTTCACAGACTATGTGTCTGATCTTTAACCATTAAAATTTTGTGGTTGTCACACTCCCTTGCAAGTATCATGTAGGTAGCCTCTAGTAAAGGATTACATGTACTCTTGTCTACCTTATGTAAGGATTTATGGCAGGAAGTTTCATACACACACTACACAGCCACTTAGATTAGCTGTGAACCCGAATGTAGCAATTTTGTCAAGGTAGTAGGAGAGAGGTGATTGGTTTCTCCCCTCCCTTAAGTGAATGTGAAGGAAGTGAAGGTATGTGATCAAGGAACTTGACTGTTCATTCTTCCTGAAAGAGGAAAAGAAAGAAAAGAAAAGCAAAAGCAAAAGAAAAATATACCATGAAAAATGCCCCGGATCTGAGTAAAGTGGACTCGCTACTCTTGAAAAGTGATGGGTTGTGCAGCATTGTGGATGAAAAAGAAATAAAGAAAAATCTGAGTGCACAAAGTGCAAATAAAGGGGCAAAGTCCCCAACTCAGAGAAATAATCCTCAAGGAAGATGGGCAGAATGGAACTGAGAGAAACAACCCGATTTGACTGAGCAAGGATCTTATTCCACAATTCTTTTCTTCTCCCTCGAATTAATCTAATCTCAATTACTAGCTGAGGCAGAGGAGCTTCAGAAGGGCTGATGTGAATTCTTAAGTGAGCTACCATTTGTGCACTAATTCTTGCCATAAGCCCTTCAATTAGGAAAGATATGTCTTACATGAATCTTTACATGATGGCTGGTTAGCATGAGATATTACATCTTCTAGTCCTATATTTTGAGTAATTTTTATGCTAAGGGACTAGCAATGTTTAAGTAGGGGGAGTGATAACTACATAAATTTTTACGTTAAATTTCACACATATAATGATTTTAGACATCTTTTGTCAATAAATAATGTGCAATTTGATTTAATTTTATTCACACATAAAAAAGTTTTTGACAATATTAGGTTAGAATACAACAGGATTTTCATTCACTAAAGTCATAGATTGACTAATTAGGTTCACTTTGAAAATAAAAGATATTTTGTAAATAAATTTGTTAGAATACTATTTTTGTAAATATTCTTTAATAGATTTTGGTGTGTTAATAAATAAATTTTATAAATATCCACTCAATCCATTAAATAAATATTTTTTTACCCTACCACAACCATTATGCCACACCCTCCCTTTAAAAATTATTTTACCATCTCACCAAATAATGCCACGTACCTAATCCCATTAAATAAACAAAAAAAATCATTTTCTTAAATACTCCACCCCACCCACACACGTCACCTAAACACTTTTTTATTCTCACCAGGTCAAGCAGCAGAAGCTGCTGGAAGCGCTGGAGCTCGGGAGATTTGGGTGGCTGGCTGGAGCTCGGTGCATCTGAGGCCTGTGCGCTGCCCGGGCTGGTGCTGTGCGGCTGGCGGTGGCAGGCGACTGTGCGCAGGGAGCCCTGTGCAAGGGAGCTGGAGGGCGGTTGGGCGCTGGGGAGCCCAGCTGAGATGGCAGGTGATGTTCGTGCAGAGGGCGGGGCGGCCAGCAACCCAGGCGCGATGGAGGAGGTGAGAAGAGGTCAGGATCAGGTGGCGCGGCGATGGCTGGGAGGCCAGCAATGGGTGCGCCTGGTGCTGATGCTGGGCTGGGGTGTGGCCAGCAAGGCGGTTTGGCCAGGGCTTGTGTGCGGATGGCGCCAGGAGATGAGGCCAGGGCCATGCGGCTGAGTGTGTGCTGGTGAAGAGGCAGGCAGAGGCGGAGATGTACAGATGGCGGGAAGCGGATCCGGGCCTGAGGAGGTGCGATGGATCATGCTGGCCTGGTGATGCAGATGGTGCGCAGCAGGGTGGCTGAGGTGGCGAGCGGCTGGTGTGAAGCAGCTGTGCTGAGGTGGCGATCCCGGTGGAAGCTGTGCACTGGCGAGGAGGTGCCGATCCGGATCATGCAGAGGCAGCCAGGGCGCCTATAAGAAGACCCAAGGCCTTCTTCTCTGGTCTTCGGGAGTTAGAATTTCTGAGCATTTTTAGTTCCTTTTTTTCTGTAATTCTTGTTGAGTAGAGGGGGGGAGACGGGTCTTCTGTTATTCCGGTTGTTCTTAGGAGAGTTCCCTGTTTCGGTGGTTGGTTAGAATTTTAGGAACTTTAGTTACTATTCCTGTATTTTCTTTCCATTGGAGCAGAGAGTTCGAGTGTGGGAGTTTTGAGAATTTAAGTTTCTTTTATGTTGTTCCTTCCTTGGTTCGGCTGGTTGAAGCAGGAGGGTGGCTGGTTTGGAGTTTTTAGTTTTTAGTTTCTTCATGTAATTTTTTTTCTTCAGTTCTGTATGGGGTTAGCCAGTGGATTTCTTTGGGAAAATTTGGAGTTCTTCTTGTTCTTGGGATTCGCCAGTAGAAATTCTTAGGGATTTTATTTCTTGTACTTTTCTTCTGTTCTTTCTTCCTGTTTGAGCAGAGCAGTGAGGGAGTTCGGATGTTTTAAGAATTCTAGTGTTCTTTCTATTCTTTGAGAGCTAGTGGTAGTTTGGAGAATTTGTGTGTTTTGTTCTTTTCTTCTGGAGATCGTGAGGCATCTGTAAGAGTTCTTCTGCTGTGAGGGATGCGAGGTTCTTTGGTTCGAATTGTTGGGATTCTAGTTTCTAATTCTTAGTTTCTTTCTGTAATTTCCTGTCTTTTATGTTCTTCAAGAGATGAGAGCTGAGAGAGTGTTGCTTCAGTTGTTTGAGATTATATTTCATAATACGTTCCATCTGTCTTCCGGTGTTCTTCCTTTCAGCAGTGAGGATTTGATGAGTTGGAGAGTTTAGAAATTTTAGTTTTCTTCCAGCTTGATTCCTGTAGTTTTCTTCTCCTGTTTCCTTTTCGTTGAGCAGAGCAGTGTGGGAGAGCAATTGGGGCTCTCTTGTCAAAATTTAGTTTATTTCGTCATTTTTATTCTGTAATTTCTTTAAGTATTTCTGCATACAGTGTGGATGGTGATACCAGGGGGGAGACTCCTTGGCCGATTGAGGTGTTCTTGAGTTTGGTTTCTGAATTTTAGTTTTGGTTTCTGTTCTTCATTTTCTATTCTTCTTGGTGTAGAATAGCAGAGGATGGCTGCTGGGTTCCATTCTCTTCCTCTGTTCTATTGTTGCATGGATCGGTGTTGTCTTCTACTATTCAATTGCAAGTAGGGGGCGATTCAATTTGTGTGGTTTTATTCGCTTTTCTGTTCATTGGTTTGTTCACATTCCAAGTCCGAAAGGGGGTTTAGTTGGTTTGCTTCTGGTTTTGCTGAGAGGAGGATCCAATGAAATTTAATTTTGCCATTTGGTTGTGTGGATATTGTTTGCCATTTCTATGGTGATCTGTGAAGGATTTTTCCATTTCTTTTCGGTTCCAGAATTCAATCCAGAGGCATTCAGTTGAGTTCATCTGAATTTTCGTTCATCTAAGGTGTGATTAGTTGACAGTTCCTTTCTTCTGCGAAATTTCTGAGATAATAGTTCTGTGCAATTCCCTCGAGCTGTGAGGGTACATTGATACCAAGTATCTTTCATTTCAATTAAGCTGGTTCTTTCATTAGATTTGATCTGTCAAGTGTGAGGGATTTGATCGGTATTCTTAACACATTCACTTTTAATACATCGTCGATAGAGATTCAAGTCAAGGTAGTTAATTCGAGCTCTATTCTGCCTCTCCGTGGATATGACCTGTTCTCACCATTGTGCTAGTTCCTTTTTGTGATTTTAATTCTGTGAGACAGTTTAGAGGACGTGAGCTTGTTGATATGTGCAAGGAACTCTAGACACGGAATTGCACAATCAACAATGCGCGCGCTTCAATGTACACGAACATTTTACACACTTTAACTTGCTGGTTTTCACATGATTTAGCAACCATAACCCTACACATGAGAGCTACAATGTTATTTAAAATAAAACATGTGAACACCAAACATGGGATTTTGTGCACATACTGGTTAATTGTCCCTAGCATGGATTCTAGGCATTTTACACATATAAACATGATCCTAACATAATGAAGCTACTGATTTAACATGGTTTCAGATTTGTCACAATATGGATTACAATATCATATTCTCACATTTTGGTCTCACATTTTCTTTACACAATTTCCAAATTACATAACTTGCACTTTACACATACACATTACACATTGTTCACTTTCACATTAACACATGCACATTTACACTTTCACATTTAGTGCCGTGACACATAGTCCAAATCACGAAAGAAGGACACAACACATCACATCACATAGACGCCATCTAGGCAATACAATGGTGAATCTTGGACTGCGCAGACCGGGAAGAACAAGTCTCCACCCTAACCAGTGGTACTTGTCCACTCTAGGATTTCCCCTAATGCCCTTAGGGTCACTTACACATTGAACCTTCTCAGGGGACTTTTCCCTGATACGGTTCCACTACCCTCTGCGGAAGCAGTGTCACATTTGGCAAAGTTACACATTACATATTTTTTACAATTTTAACACATAGGTTACACATATCATTCTCATTTCATTCACTTTCTCACTCACATTCACATTTCTCTATTTTCTAGCATGACACTACAGATTTCAAAATCTACATTCAGGTAAATATCACCGATCAATAGGATTACACTTAAATCGAATTGTTTCACATTGGCATGCATAAATTCACAATTACATGGAAAATTCATATGGTATCATCTACTAGTCAAATGACCTAAAATTTTAACCACAAGCTATTTTCGGTTTTAGGATCCCACATGCAAATTTCGGATTTTTCTGAGCTAAAACAAAATTACAGAAAATCTAACATTTCTTTCACATGCTATCCGCAATTTAATTTAACATGGAGTTACACACAAGCACAATTTTAACCACTCACTGTCTGAACCCTAACAGGCATGGGACTACAGAATTCATTCCGAATTATTGAACAATCCATTAATTATGGAAGATTTATCATGACCTAGCATGATCTCATTTTTCCGAAACAAATTTACAATAATTCACACAAGCATGGGGAATAATCTCAGAAATTTAGAACAGGGACTGAACCTCACATGCATAATCTTCACAAATTAGGGCATTTAGACTTGTCCTAAATCATGCAAACATGGTTTAACAAGATTAAAACTCATCACACATGTATCTTCATGAATAATAAGTCCTAACATTCATGATAATCCATCCACACACACCACATCCATCACCTCAACATTATACATACATATAAATGATTTACAGTATATCCTCATCGTGAAACATATCGAAAATAATCGTATAGAAGGGCAGAACAAGTCCTGTTCTGTCCAGATGAATGGCGCGGCGGTCTCTGGCTACTAATTCAATGTCAACGGCATAGTCGATGGACGCTAAGCATAATCTTAGCGGCAAGGGACATTGCCGTCAATGCCAGGTCTGTGCAGAACACAGACCCGAGCCAAAGATGGGGTGAATTTGGGGGTCTAGGACACGGGAAAATATACAAAAATAGTAAAAACATCCTAGACACATACATGGACGTTATGAATGGGGGTACTTGCCTTTAGAAAAAACTCCAAGGGATTAAAGGGTCGGAGAAGCTCTCCTTGGGCAGTCCCAAGAAGCCCCAAAAGAGCTCTCCTCCGGGTTCTAGGTCGAAGCAGGTGCTGCAACAGTGGTGGGGAAGCCTTCTCGATGATCCAGCAAGCTCCTTGTTGTAGCAAGTGGCCGGATCAAGCTCCAGAAGTCGGATTTGGGTCCAAAGTGGGGGTTTCCTCAGTTCAGGAAAGTTGGGTTCTTCTCCTCTCTTGCAAAAGGGTAAAGAGAAGGGTTGGGGAACAAATTCGGGTTTAGATATATGGGGAGGCTTCTCTCCCACGCACAAGGTGATAGATGGCTCTCAGACCGTTGGGAGACAGCTCCCCAATGGGTGAGTTGCCTTGCCTCGGAATTTCTGGCTCTGCAACGCATGCAGGTCAGAGAAGTTGGCGTCCACATCGTTGGACGCTGGGATTAGTGTTGGCGTCCATGGGATTGACGCTGACACCATAAACGGCTATGGGATTGACGCCAATCTGGCCTTCGGCCAGAAGTCTAAAACATGCAGAAATCCATGTACATCATGCATATATACATGTAATACCTATATAGTTGTGTACACACTACCATTAAGCAATACATACATTATTTATTATATACATACACACAAAGTACACTAATTAATACATACGTAGATACATACATACGTACATACACACATGAATTATCTACATGCAATACAATAATGCAATAAAATTTGAGGGCTTACACCCTCCTCCTTAAAAGAAACTTCATCCTCGAAGTTAGAACGACACTACTCAAACAAAAGGGGATACTTCTTCTTCATCGCATCCTCAAGCTCCCAAGTAGCCTCCTCTCGTGAGAAGTTCCGCCATAGGACCTTCACCGACGCAATACTCTTGTTCTGGAGATGCTGAACCTTCCGGTCAAGAATAGCTACTGGTTGCTCGACGTACGAAAGATCTGGCTGGATCTCCACTGGCTCATGACTAATCACATGAGACGGATCTCGGACATACTTCCTGAGCATCGATACGTGGAACACAGGGTGAACGCTAGCCAAAGCTGGGGGTAATGCTAGCTCATATGCCACGCTGCCCAAACGTCTGAGAAATCTCATATGGGCCAATGAACCTAGGCTCAACTTACTATGCCTGCCAAATCTGACAACACCTCGAGTAGGCGATATCTTCAAGAAGACATGATCGCCAACCTCGAACTCCAAATCCTTCCTCCTATGTCGGAATACTCTTCTGCCTATCCTGTGCCGCAACGAGCTCTTCCTGATAAGTTGGATCTTATCCGAGTTCCTGAACTAACTCCGGTCCGATCAACCGCCTATCACCGTCTCCTCCCAACACAACGGAGATCTGCAGGGCCTACCATATAACGCCTCGAATGGAGCCATACCAATACTCGCATGAAAGCTGTTGTTGTATGCGAACTCCACAAGAGGTAAATGACGCTCCCAATCATCCTTCCAATCCAGAACACATGCTCTCAACATATCTTCGAGCGTCTGGATAGTCCTCTCGGACTGTCCATCGGTCTGGGGATGAAACGCCGAACTGAGCTTCAGTTTCGAACCTAGCGCATCCTGAAGACCCTTCCACAGCCTCGAAGTAAATCTCGATCCGAAATGATCGACTTCGGCACACCATGCAATCTAATGACACTACTAACATACAATCTAGCTAAACTCTCTACTGACTGCTTTTCTTCATAGGCAAGAAATGAGCAGTCTTCGAGAATCTATCTACAACTACCCAAATCGAGTCATTGCCCCTTCTAGATCGAGGCAAACCGAGACGAAGTCCATAGTGACAGCTTCCCACTTCCACACTGGGATATCCATCCTCTGCATAAGGCCAGATGGTCGCTGTCGCGTCCTTCACTTGCTGACACACTAGACATCTAGACACATAATCCGCAACATCCTTCTTCATGCCGGACCACCAAAATGATCTCTTCAGGTCTTGGTACATCTTAGTGTTACCCGGATGAATAGAGAATCGCGATCTATGAGCCTCCGCTAACACATGCTCACGGACATCTACCAAATCAGGGACACAACACGGTGCTGAAATCTAATCACACCGTCCTCATCACGAGCAATGCCTGCCTTGCCCACTAACTCTAAGAGTCTAGGGTCGGCTCCCTGTGCTCGATCACCTCATCCAAAACCGAGGACCTAAGAGATAACTGAGCTACAAAAGCTGACATAGCGATGGCTCTAACTCAGTCAATGCGCAAGCCGCATCTTCCAACATCTTCCAGTCCTGCTGGAGGGATGGCCTCTTCTACTCAGCGCATCCGCTACGACATTCGCCTTCCAGGGTGATACTGAAGGTCGAAGTCATAGTCCTTCAAGAACTCAATCCATCTTCTCTGCCTCAGGTTTAATTCCTTTTGGGAGAAAAGATACTTCAAGCTCTTGTGGTCGGTAAACACCTCAAATCTGACACCATAAAGATAGTGCCTCCAGATCTTTAGTGCATGAACCACTGCTGCGAGCTCTAAGTCATGAGTCGGATAGTTCTGCTCATGCTCCTTTAATTGACGAAGCATAAGCCACTACCCTTTCTTGCTGCATTAGCACACAGCCCAAACCAATCTGAGACGCATCCGTATAAATGGCAAAGCCCTCTAGACCACTAGGCAATACCAATACCAGAGCAGAAGTAAGCTTAGCCTTCAATAGCTGGAAGCTACGCCACATGCCTCAGACCATACGAACTTCTCACCCTTCCTGGTAGCTTTGTCAAGGGGGCGGCGATGGATGAGAAACCCTCAATGAATCGCCGATAGTAACCAGCTAACCCAATAAAACTACGAATCCCCGAAGGGGTCTTGGGAACCTCCCAATCCATAACTGCCTGGACCTTTGCTGGATCAACTGCAACACCAGTGCCGGAGATAACGTGCCCGAGGAAATGAACCTCGCGCAACCAAAAATCGCATTTGCTGAATTTTGCATACAGCTTGTGCTCACGAAGAACTTCTAACACTAACCTCAGATGCTGACGGTGCGTGGCCTCATCCGGAGAGTAGACCAACACGTCATCAATAAACACTACGACAAAGCTATCTAAATAAGGCCTAAACCCCTGTTCATGAGATCCATGAACGCTGCAGGGGCATTGGTCAATCCGAAAGGAAGGACCAGAACTCATAATGTCCATAACGGGTTCTAAACGCCGTCTTGGACACATCCTCACTCCGAATCCTCAACTGATGATAACCAGATCGCAAGTCAATCTTAGAAAAGACTGATGCATCTCGCAACTGGTCAAACAAGTCATCAATACGAGGTAAGGGATACCTGTTCTTCACAGTCACTGGTTCAACTTCCTATAGTCAATGCATAACCTAAGTGACCCGTCTTTCTTCTTGACGAATAATACAGGTGCGCCCCAAAGGGAAACACTAGGGCGAATAAATCCCTTATCAAGCAACTCCTGCAACTGCCTCCTCAACTCGGCTAACTCCGCAGGTGCCATCCGATATGGAGCCTTCGAGATAGGAGAGGTGCCCGGAAGCAACTCTATGGTAAACTCTATCTCTCTATCCGGTGGCAATCCAGACAAATCATCAGGAAAGACATCTGGAAAGTCCTGCACTACCTCAATCTCCGCAAGAGTAGGTGACTCATCAGCCTCTGGTACTAACACCACGCTGGCAAGAAAAGCGTCACAACCCTTGTTCACCATGCGCATCGCCTTCATGGCAGAGATGACCATCTTTCCCGCCAAGTTCCTTGGCAAGGGGTGAGAGAACTCGTCCTCACCAGGAATGCGGAAAACGATCCTCTTCTGACGACAATCCACCAATGCATAGTGCTCCTCTAGCCAATCCAGACCAAGAATAGCATCATAGTCCTTCATCTTTAGCAAGAAGAAACACCCATCTAGGATTCTATCCTCAATGCACACAGGTAACGACGGAATGCACTTCCTAGTCGATACCGTACCTGCCGGGGTGTGCACAGACAAAGGGACCTCTAAATCCTCAGACTCTACGCCTGACTCTAGGGCTAACTGCCTAGCGAACCGCTCGGAAATGAACGAGTGAGTAGCACCCGTATCAAACAAAACCGAGCATGCACACCTAAAAGCAAAACCGTACCTTCGGTGACATGCTCCGCCTGCTCGGCGTCCTCACGAGCTAAAGCAAACACTCGAGCTGGGGCTCGAGGCCTTCTTGGTCTTCCTGTAGCTGGTGCGGCTGCCGCTACTGCTGGGGCTGGTGCTCCACGCTGAGCTCCCTGTTGAAGTCTTGGGCAATCTTTGATCTTGTGGTCGCTGCTCCCGCACTTCAAGCATCTACCCGCTACCAACCACTCAGAACCACCGTGTGTCTTCCCACAGTGGGGACCTCTTCTTCACACCAGGGGAACGTACAGAAGGTACCTGTGAACTGCCGACTGCCACAGTTCGCTGCAGTGTCTGGTACACCGTTTTCTTCTTATCTTGCCATTGGAATGTTGCTGCTGGCCTCTTCTGCGAAGCCTTCTTTTCCTCCAGATATTGCTCCATTTCTCCCTCCTACCTACAAGCAGCGCTGAGGGCCTCGTCCAACGTGCGGTGGTCAAACGCCACGAGTCTCGTCCGCAGTGATGGCTTAAGTCCCATCACGAACTTCTTGGTCTTCCTACGCTCGTCTGCTATGATATGAGGTGCATATTTAGAAAGTTTATAAAATCTTGCCTCATATTCCAGCACGGTCATGGAGCCTTGAGCCAAAGATAGAAATTCTTGCTCCATCCGATCTTGCACATGCTCAGGGAAGAACTTGGCCCGAAAGAGCCTCACGAACTCGTCCCAAGCAACGTCGATAGCTCCATCCTTGAACCGGGTACGCAGCAAAGAGGCCCACCATACATCAAGTCTTTCCTGCAATACACCTCCGTAAGCTCCAACTAATAGTTCTAACTAAACAAAACATTCAATCATACAAAATCAACACATACCTGTAGCATGTAGGTGGCCAATGTAACCTTATCCTCCTCTGCACACCTGATGGCTCGGAAGATCTTTTCTATCTCCCTCATCCAGCTTTCTGCCATTAACGGGTCGCTCTCCCCCTTAAAAGAGGGTGGTAGCATCCTCTTGAATCTCTCCATGGTAGAAGGCCCACCATGGTCCTGAGCTGGTACTTGAGCCTGCTACAGTACACATCAAGCAATATACAATCAACATAATATCACATAAGCAATTAAAACAGACTATTAATCATTTCATTAGTCTAACCTGAGCCTCCAACTGTGCCTGGAGTGCTGCCTGGGTATGAGCCTGCGTCTGCATGGCTTGCACCAGACCTTGCATGAATACTCCGTAATCCACAGGTGGCGGTGGGGGAAGTACAGGACCTGGCGGTGCTGGGGCCTGTTGCTCCGCCCGCTTGTCTCGTCACGGCTCGTCCTCACGGGCCGGCACTCGGCCACGCCTACCTCTCGAAGCCATGGCTGCAATAAAATTTCAGCCACCATTAGAGCTAGGTTACTAAGTTTTCTAACCATTTCCTTATCTATCTTTCACTTCCTATTAGTGTTTTCTACACATGTGGACATACATAGCATGCAATGAAGATGATGACTTAGTATATTCAGGTGCAATCTCAACCGGTTGCTCTGATACCAATCTCTGTGACGGCCCTCACTATACCGACGCGGTTGGTATAACCGTACCGGTATAGTGAGGGCCATCACAGCACAACTTCTCGCGAGAGGAGGCTACTTGGGAGCTTGAGGATGCAATGAAGAAGAAGTATCCTAGCTGTTTGAATAGAGTTGGTCTAACTTCGAGGACGAAGTTTCTTTAAGGGGGAGAGGCTGTAAGGCCCATGATTTTTTTTTTGGGTAATTGCTTGTGTGAATAATTTTATTGTGCGTAGTACTTATTTATATGTAATGCATGAATTAGTGTATGATAATGTATACATTGTATATATTTATATATCTATATGTGTGTGGTGTATATAGTTCTGCATGTTTTAAGTCTGTTCTGTCAACCAGTTGGCGTCAACATCAGTTGACGTTGACTGTGAATCGACGGCAATATCGATGGACGCCTATTCTGAATCGATCGCCAGAGATGTTGACGTCAATCTCCCAGATCAGTTACGTTTTTCAGATCTGGAAACATCTCTAGAAACACAGCCTTTTATTTTAGAAACCGACCCCAACGCTCTAAGCCTTACCCAAACACATCTCCGACCTTTGCCCTTATAAAAACACCTCGTGGGCCGATCTGACTCCTTTTGACTCTTTGTCAAAAACCCTAATATTTTATGTGCAACACCCAACTGGACCTCTGAGATCCGGCGACTAACAACTTCATCTGGCGTTCTACAACGACTGGAGAGGAGTCAATACACCCGAGAACGACTTCCCCACACTGGTGTGCTGAGGAGATCAACACAGAAACCGGGTAAAGGTGGATTGAGGACTCTTTGGTTCAGGCCGAGGAGGCCTTCTTCGACTCAAAACATCGATTGAGAAATTTTCTACAGGCAAGCACCCCATCCACATAATCCCTACATGTGTCTAGTAGGTCCCAGGAATTTTTATAGATTTTTCTCGTGTCCTGGAACCCCATTCACATAATCTTTTGGGTATTCAGTCTGTGTTTTTCACAGACAGGAACTAACGGCGGGATCCCTTACCGTTAAGATCCTAAGCTGGCGGCACCCTATGTTGCCGTTAACATGAGTAACGGCCATACCTTTGCCGTTGAGTTCTTCAGGCAAGAGCAATGGACTATCTGCCTTTGTAAGCTATTTTTCAGATTTCTGCACATGAGGATATATGGTAAATTTTATATGTTATGTAATATGTGTAGTGGAGCATGTTGTGTAATTTCTGTGAAATTTCGTTAAGTGTATTAATTATTAAAAATTTTGAAATACATGTTAAACTAGTTCTGAATATTGTAAATTACTGTTTATGTTATCCTTGTGGATTTAAGTGTCAGAAATTATCTGTGGTGCTTAAATCGATGTTAGAGCATGTTGTTAAAATTTGGAAATTTTCTGATGACTATGTAAATTTATATATTTTCGGAACTGAAATTTAGATAAATAACATAAAAACAGTAAAATTCTAAGAAATTGACATATTCTTAGAAATGTCATTTTTCATGTATAGAATGAATTTTGAGTCCAAATAATGATATTCCATTCTAGTTTGACTATTTTAATATTATGTAATACCACTGTTAGAATTTTCAGAAACTGTGTGTAACTCAGAAAAATGCGAAATTTGGTATGCATGATGATTAACCTGTAATAGATTTTTGATTAAAATTTTGTAATGAAATGATGATAGTGACTATATATTCGATTTCATGTGACCTATTGATAGATTAAAACATGTTAATGTGGTAGATATTAAAAATCTGAAATTTTCAGCATGATTAGACTTATTTTGAAAATTTTAAATTCTGAAAATAGTAGTGCCATGCTAGGTAATACTGAAGTATGTGAAAATGTTAACATAGTATAAATATGATAAATTGTGCACTGAGTGTGTGTTAAAAGTTTGGAAAATGTGTAATTGTGCCAATGGGTGACACTGCTACCTTAGAGGGCTGTGGAACTGTACTGTGGTAAAGTCCCCACGGAAAAGTTCAAAGTGTGTGATGTCCCACGGGCATTGGGATTAAATCCTAGAGGCGAACAAGTATCGCTGGTTAGGGTGGAGAGTGCTTCTCCCGGTTCTGCGCAGTAACTAAGATTTATCACTGAAATGCCTAGGTGATAGATATGTGATGTGATTAGTGTGTGTCCTTCTAAAAGGTGGTTTGGGCTATGTGTCACGGCATTTAATAAATGTGAACTTGTGTTTAAGTGGAAGTGAATGTGTAAATTGTGAAATTGTGTAAGTGATCATGTATTAATATGAATTCTTGTGACAACATGTAAATTGATTGATGACCAAACTGTCCCCATAATAATATTTCCATTTATTTATATATTAATTTTGATGATTAACAAAATAACACTAATGGATTTCTTGAGCCTTGAGAACAGGAAGCAAAAGAAAAATGAAAGATCAAGACAATCTGGTAAGTCCCATCATTTCTATCTAAGTCCCTGTAACGACTTCTTTGATAAGCAGAACGACTTCCTCTTTGACCGGACATTCGAATCGTTACCGTAACGACTTCTTTAGACCTCGTAACGATTCTTTAGAACTCGCAACGACTCTCTAGCCGTAACGACTTCTTTAGACCTCGTAACGATTTCTTTAGAACTCGCAACGACTCTCTAGCCGTAACGACTTCTTTAGACCTCGTAACGATTTCTTTAGAACTCGCAACGACTCTCTAGCCGTAACGACTTCTTTAGACCTCGTAACGATTTCTTTAGAACTCGCAACGACTCTCTAGCCGTAACGACTTCTTTAGACCTCGTAACGATTTCTTAGAACTCGCAACGACTCTCTAGCCGTACGACGACTTTCTTTAGACCTCGTAACGATTTCTTTAGAACTCGCAACGACTCTCTAGCCGTAACGATTTCTTCAGATCTCATAACGATTTCGCGTAACGATTTCTTTATTAGTCATAACGATTTCGCGTAACGACTTCTTTATTAGTCATAACGATTTCGCGTAACGACTTCTTTATTAGTCATAACGATTTCGCGTAACGACTTCCTTATTAGTCATAACGATTTCTTGCAACGATTTCTTTAGAACGCGCAACGACTTCATAAGTTATCACAACGATTTCTTTACAGTTCATAACGACTTGCTATAACTCATAACGATTTCATAAGTTATGAAGTCAGCAAGATTCTCTTTATCGAATTTCTTGATGCATCAGTATAATGCTTTTGAATAGCGTTGAAAAGTCAAAGTCATATCTTGTCCGTTGACTGCTATGCATTAAATGCTCCGATCGATCTCCCATGCATGCAGACAATATCTTCCATTTCTATGCTACTCTGTCTACGTACTTTTTCTTGGACAGAAAGGAGCTTTGCTATATACTGCAATATCTGTTCCATCTCAACTAACAATAGACAGCAGTCCTAGCTGTCTTCTATTTATTGATGATATGCTTACAGATATCTGACAAGACTCATCTGGACAACGTTGGACACAAGATACAAAGTTCTATGACATCTCTTTGACGTGTACACCAGGATAAAAGACTGACGATCAGAAGCTTCCTCAGTACCAGTCTAACGTACACAAGGATAAGAGACAACGGACACTTCAACGTTCGAATTTGAATCAGCAGTTTAAATAGAAGACTCAAGACGAAAAGAAAAACACACAGACATAGAGAGAGGAACTGCGCTGGATTTTAGAAGAAGAAAGAAATCCATCTCTTAGAATCTTTAGAACTTTGAAGAAGAGCGAAGCCTTCACTCCAAACCTTGTTCTAAGCTCTTAGCTCTCTGTGCTCAAAAGGAATCTTCTCATTTGTAAGAGCCTGTGTGGTCCTTGGAGAGAAAAACCTTGTTAAATCTCTTTCTCTCTCGGGGCTTAGGAGCTTCAGGTTGTAGCTGGTCAAGCTAGAATCTGAAGCCTGTTTTCACAACCTTTTTCTGATTAGTTTGTGTTCCCTTCTGGACGAAGGAAGACCTGGTGGTATCCAGGGTGGTGTTGTTCCTTCTGGACGAAGGAAGACCTGGTGGTATCCAGGGTGGTTGTTGTTCCCTTCTGGACGAAGGAAGACCTGGTGTATCAGGGTGGTGTTGTTCCCTCAGGCTGAAGAAGACAGTTGAGGCTGGGTGTAAGGATCCTTAAGGGGGATTGTACCCTTGTTAGTAAAATCCTGAGGTATTGCTCAGGGACTGGACGTAGGTCTCCTGTGGAGAGGAGTTCCGAACCAGGATAAAATCCTTGTGTCTTGTGGATGTGTTTTGTGTGATTGTTATCTTGTTTGCTCTAACTCTAACCTTGTTATTAAGTTGTGCAATCTTTTCAGTAAACAGGTTTTAATCAAAGATCGAAGTTTTATTAACCCATTCACCCCCCCTGGGCTAGCTAGCTGGGCAACAAGTGGTATCAGAGCCCGTCTCTTCGACAAAGAAGAAGATCCAACGATCTGAAGAGCAAAGATCAATGGCAGCCCAAAGTCACTTCGAAGGTCAGTCTGTCAACAGACCTCCTTTGTTCGATGGTGAAGATTATACGTATTGGAAGACCAGGATGGAATACTTTCTACAAGGCCACGATTATCAAATCTGGTCAATAGTGGAAGAAGGTGATCTGGTCGTCACAAATGAGAAAGCACAATGGACAGATGAAGATAGAAGAAAATCTCCTTGAACTGTAAAGCTAAGAGCATTCTATGTTGTGCTCTAAGCAAGAAAGAGTTCAACAGAGTTTCAGCATGCAAATCCTCCATGGAAATGTGGGAAAAGTTAAAGATCATATGAAGGTACAGACAAAGTAAAGGAGACAAGAATTGACATTCTTGTCACTCAGTATGAAAGATTTCAAATGCAAACAGGTGAGTCTATTACCCAAATGTTTAGTAGATTTACTGACATTACTAATGGCCTAGCAAGTCTAGGAAAGTCATATGAAATGCAGATATGGTAAGGAAGATTCTCAGATCCCTGCCATCTTCATGGACGGCAAAGGTCACAGCTATCGAAGAAGCTAATGATCTTAAGAGAATGTCAGTAGAAAAACTCATTGGGTCTCTCATGGCCCATGAATAAACATGGAAAGACTAGGAGAATCCTCCAGTAGAAAGAAGCAGTCAAATGCGCTTAAAGCTAATGGGGACTCATCAGAAGAATCCTTAGATAACAGTGAAGATAGCAAAGATAGTGATGATGAAGAAGCCATGCTCTCAAGAAGATTGCAGAGAATCTTGGCAAAGAAGAAGAAGTTCCAGTCTGGTAGGAGGTACTTCAAGAAAACAAAGATCTCAAGAGACCAGATGGAAAAGATCAGAAGAGGAATGAGCCACTTTGCTATGAATGCAAGAAACCTGGACATATCAAGGCAGACTGTCCAATGTAAAGAAAAATGATCACAAGAAGAAGGACAGCTCCAAGAAGTTCAGAAGATTCAAAAAGAAAGCCATGGCAGCTGCATGGGACAACAGCAGCGACTCAGATAGTGAGTCAAGCTCGAGCAGTGAAGGTGAAGAAGCCAACTTGGCTCTCATGGCGAATACCGAGGATAAGGTAACATCTGATTCTTCTTTCGATTCCTGTAATGACTCAGATTCGGATAATTTGGAAAGTGCATTTAATGAACTCTACGATAAGTATAAAGAAGTGTGTAAACTACTTAAGCTAAGCAAGAAAAATATCACATGTCTCGAAAATACCAACTCAGATTTAAAATCTGAAAACGAAGAACTAGAAAAACAAATAGTTGAGCTTAAGAGAAGAAATGAACTATTATGTGAAAATTAAAAGACAAGAACAGAAAAATCACTGACCTAGAAAAACAGGAAAACTCAGATGATTTAAGAAAAACTGTAAATGAATAAATGAAGAAAACAATACACTAGCAAGCACCCTAGAAAAATTACCAATGGTAAAAACTCTTTAATATTAAAGGTGCTAGGAGATCGGGTAAAAAGAAAAATGGATTAGGATATACACCCCCAGATAATGAAGAAACCATAATATACCCTAAAACATATCCAACACCAAAATTTGTACCCGAACAAGATGTAGCATACAAAGCTGATTTCAAATACATAGAAAAAGTAACTAAGTTATCCTGCTGCAGTCACTGCAACAAGTTAGGACATATTAAAATGACATGCCCAACAAGACATAAAAAATGGATATTAAAAGGTAAAGTTGATGATACTAACCAATCAGGACCCAAAAAGAATTTGGGTACCTAAAGCTTGATGTTCTCATTTCAGGTTAACCCTCGAGCATCCAAATGGTATTTGGATAGTGGGTGCTCAAGGCATATGTCAGGCAACAAGAAGATATTTGTTGATCTCCAAGCTGAAGAAGGTACAGTCACCTATGGAGATAATGGAAAAGGGACTGTGATAGGAAGCGGGTCTGTGAACATCAAAGGAAAATCAGTCATAAAGGATGTAATGCTGGTCAAAGGGTTAAAGCACAATCTCATCAGCATCAGCCAGTTGTGTGACAAAGGCCATCAAATTCAGTTTCAAGAATCAAAATGCAGTATCTTAAAGGATGGTGAGTCATATTTGAAGCCTACAGAGAAAGAAATTTGTATGTTCTATATCTCGATGAACTCAAGGATCAAGATGTGTGTTTGGCAGCTAGCAAAGATAAATCAACTGAGTTGTGGCACAGAAGATTGGGCCACTGCAGCTTGGATGGGCTGAACAAGCTCAGAAAAAGAAACTAGTTGAAGGACTGCCAAAGGTAAATTTCAGATTGGATAGCATTTGCAGACCTTGTGCAAGAGGAAAGCACACCAAGAGCTCCTTCAAATCAAAGACTGTAGTAACCACCTCAAAGCCCTTAGAACTACTTCACATGGATTTATTGGGCCAATGAGGACTACCAGTTTGGGAGGAAAGAATTTGGATTTGTAATAGTTGATGATTATTCAAGATTCACTTGGGTATCTTTTTAGAGCACAAAGATGACACATTTGAGAATTTTGTCAGCTTCAGTAAGAAAGTTCAGAAAGATCAGAAATTCTCAATTGTCTCTATTCGATCAGATCATGGTGGTGAGTTTCAGAATGAAAAATTTGCGAAGTTCTGTGATGATCAAGGGATTGAGCACAACTTCTCAGCTCCAAGGACACTCAACAGAATGGAATTGCTGAGAGGAAAAACAGAACTCTTTTGGATATGGCAAGATCAATGTTATCAATATGATCTGCCAAGATATTTCTGGGCCGAAGCTATCAACACTGCATGTTATATCATAAATAGAGTGATGATCAGGCCAATTCTGAAAAAGACTGCTTATGAACTCTACAAAGAAAAGAAGCCAAAGATTAGCCATTTCAGAATATTTGGATGTCCTTGCTTCATCCATAACAATGGAAAAAGGGACATTGGTAAGTTGGATGCCAAATCAGATGAAGGCATTTTCATGGGGTATTCCTCTAAACCTAAAGGTTATAGAGTTTTCAATAAACGTTCCTTATTAATTGAACAATCAGTACATGTTATTTTTGATGAATCTAACCCTTCCTGAAAAAAGAAGAAATTAGTGACATTGATGATGCAGATGTCTGTCCGAAAATTAAAGAAAACTTCAATTAAGGACAAAGAGGATCCAACTCTGGAAGAACTGCAGCAAACAGAAATCCAACATAAAGATCTTCCAAAGGAATGGAGACATCAGAAAGATCACCCTCCTGAAAACATCATTGGTGATCCATCTGTAGGGGTAAGAACTAGAGGTAATGTAATTCCATGCGACTATTTAGCATTTGTTTCTCAAGTAGAGCCTAAGACAGTCAATGAAGCTTTATCTGATGAATCTTGGATATTAGCCATGCAAGATGAACTAAATCAGTTCAAGAGAAACCAAGTATGGTCACTTGTTCCTAGACCATCCAATCATTCAGTTATTGGCACCAAATGGGTGTTCAGAAATAAACTGGATGAGTCTGGAATAATCTTAAGGAACAAAGCCAGATTGGTGGCTCAAGGCTACTCCCAAGAGGAAGGCATAGATTTCGATGAAACTTATGCACCTGTAGCTAGACTTGAGGCCATTAGGATTTTACTTGCTTATGCATCCGCACTTGATTTAAAACTTTTTCAAATGGATGTCAAATCAGCCTTTTTAAATGGTTTCATCAAGGAGGAAGTTTATGTTGAACAACCTCCAGGTTTGACGACTCTGAATTTCCAAATCATGTATTTAAACTACATAAGGCTTTATATGTCTAAAGCAAGCTCCTAGAGCCTGGTATGAAAGGCTCAGTAATTTCTTATTAAATCATGGTTTCACTAGAGGTAAAGTAGATAGTACATTATTTATAAAATCTAAGGTTAAACATATACTTCTTGTACAAATCTATGTGGATGATATTATTTTTGGATCTACTGATGAATCTCTTTGCAAGTACTTTGAAAAGCTTATGCAGGGAGAATTCGAAATGAGCTTGATGGGGGAGTTAAGCTACTTCCTTGGATTGCAAATCAAGCAAGGGAAGGATGGCACTCATATCTGTCAAGCAAAGTACACCAAAGAGCTGTTGAAGAAATTTGGATTTGAAGATGCAAAGCCATTATCAACTCCAATGAGCACATCAACCAGAATGGACAGTGATCAAAAAGGTAAAAGGGTAGATCAAAGAATTATCGAGGTATGATAGGATCATTACTTTACTTAACTGCCAGTAGACCAGACATTTTGTTCAGTGTATGCATGTGTGCTAGATATCAGGCAGACTAGAGAGTCTCACTTAATCTCTGTAAAAAGAATATTTAGATATTTAGCTAGAACTCATGATTTAGGTCTCTGGTATCCTAGATCTTGTGAGATAAATCTAATAGGATATTCAGATGCTGATTATGCTGGTTGCAAAGTAGATAGAAAGAGCACCAGTGGATGTTGTCAGTTTCTTGCAGGATGCTTAATATCATGGACATCCAAGAAACAAAATTCAGTAGCTCTATCAACAGCTGAGGCGGAATATGTTGCTGCTGGAAGTTGCTGTACACAACTTCTTTGGATAAAGCAACAACTTGAAGATTTCGGCATTCACATCAAATCAATTCCTCTTGTGTGATAATACTAGTGCCATCAACCTCACCAAAAATCCAGTTCAACACTCAAGGACGAAACACATTGAGGTAAGATATCATTTTATTCGAGACCATGTAGCTAGTGGTAATTTAGAAATTTCGTTTATAGATACAAATGGTCAATTGGCAGATATCTTCACAAAAGCCCTACCTGAAGAGAGATTTACATCTCTTAGAAGGGAACTAGGGATGTGCATTTGTGAAAGAATTTCTGTGATTTTATTGACATATAAATTTTTCAGATTAAATGAAAAGTTCTCTCTCCGTTAAAGTTAAACAAAACTGGTTATCTATATGCTTTGACCGCTTCTGTGTAGAAAGTTGTTTGACTTGTCAAACCTTTTTGTCGCTTTCTACCTTTGCCGCCTTTTGGCGCTCCCGTCATTAAAGTAATATTAATTATCCAAACCGCTTTGAGATCGATTCGCCTTCCACCTTTACCCTTTTTATTCTCTATCTGTTCACCCAAAGCTGATGCCCTAACGATTTTGGGATCGTCTCTCTGCACTTTCGAAGCCTCTTCTCTTCCCGCGAAGAACTCCTTCGAAACTTCCGTCCCTTCCATCATCCTCCCTTCCAGAATCTTTTTCTCTCTGCACCCATGGCCGCTCCGTTGATCTCCGGAAGTGTTGGGGGCTACAGTGCTGAGTATTTATCCCCAAGGAGCAAGAAAGATTTACTTTGTGAAGACAAAGATTTGCGGAAATAAGGCAGTGGATGTTCAGAATCTTGAGAAGAGTGGCATGGCCAGGCTAGTTGATACTATAAGAAGATCGCAGTGGATGGATGTGGTCACCTTCAGTGAGGTAAGCTACCCGGACTTGGTAAAAGCCTTCTACATCTGTCTGAAGTCAGAAGCAGATGGATCCCTTGTTTCCTCTGTCAAGGGTATCCAAATCAGAATAACCCCTGAGCTGTTGCGTGATCTGTTTGGAGTAAGACCTCGGGATTTAGTGGCATTCACTCTGTGAATGATGAAGTCAAAGGTCTCGGGATTATCGGTCCAGGATTTAAGTTGAAGGATGGGAAGCTGATATTAATCAGATGTCCGCGTTCAACCGGTTGCTGCACTTTATAGTCTGCCAAATCTTAGTTCCCCGTAGTGCTACCTTTTCCTCATGCACTAGGGCAGATTCGGACATAATGTTCTGGGCAATCCAGAACAAAGAGATAAACCTGGCCGCAGTGATGATTGAGCGAATGATGGTTGCACATGCTCAGTTATGGGAAACAAAGAGCAAGTTGAATGTTTCCCTTCCATATGCCCATCTTCTGACCAAGATTTTCAAGCACTTTGGAGTAGATCTGTCAGGTGCGGTAGCTGAAAAGATGGGCCAGTCTATAAGTCCAGAAACCTGAAGAAAAGTGGTTTTCAGTGCAAGAAGGAGTTTGGTCGAAATCCTCTGTGGCTGAAGGAGAAGCAGTTATTGCAGATATCCAGAAGCAGTAGAAGTAGAGCAAGCAGCAGCAAGTCAGCAGAGCAAGAACCAGTTGAGTCAGCTGTGGGATGCCAATCCGAAGCTCAATGGAAGAGGGTGCAGCTGGTGTGCAGATTCCTGCCCACCACCTTAGTCACCTCTATTTTGAGAGATTTTGGACTCCATTCCTCCATCTCAGTCTCTTCTAAGGCAGGTGGACCTGATGAAGATGTTGTCTTGGAAGAAGCTCCTGCTCAGGGGGAGCAAGAAAGTTTTGAAGTCCCTTCCCATTCAGGGGAGCATGCTGAGAGTGAAAGCCAGAGAATGAAGCCTTTCTGAGAAAGGCACCTACTCAGGACACTCCAGCTCCACCTTGTTGATGCTAGTGAAGGCCAAGTGCAGCTATAAATCTTGAGGAGCCTGTCTCTCAGCCAAGTAAGCAGAAAGGGTTGTTCACAGGAGGTCAAGGAAGGGCCATAGGAAAGTAAAGTTGAAGCATGTTATGGCCTTGTTAAAAGCCCAAGGAGAGATCTTGGCATCAGTTCAGTCTGGTATACAAGGAATTGTTTCAAATCAAGTGTCAACCTCCTCAGACGTATCCTCAATAAGAAATGCAATGAGGTATTTCAATAAAGAAATGTCTGATATGAAGAATTTGCTGGCTAATCTTTCAAAGTCTAGTGGTGTCCCTCCTGCACCACTCAGAGCAGTCCAGCTGAAGTCCTAGGCCACCAGGGCCTCAGCTGAAGTTCCTAGGCCACCAGGGCCTCCAGCAGAAGTCTCAGGGCCAACAGGGCCGCCAGTTCAAGGGTCAGGGCCATCAGGGCCATCAGTTGTAAGGTCACCCGGACCAGTGGCAGCCTCAGGGTCTTCAGGACCTCTCCTGCAGTCAGAGAAAGTCAGGCCAAAGGAAAAGAGCCAGTGTCAGTCTCCAAGGCCCCTGATACTTCATCTCTTGCCACTCCAACCCTCTCCACACCTTCATCTCCTCCTACTGCACCTCCTGCTCCACCAACCATAAAACATCCCATGCCTCGCACCAAACCTTCCTCATCCTCTACTTCCTCTCAACCCTCCTTCTCACCTACTCCAGCTCTCATCTCAGCTTCATCCTCATTAACTCCTCAACCTTCACCTATTAAAACCCAAACATCTCATCCTCAACCAACCTCTTCCTTTAATCCTAAACACTTTTCTATCCTCCTACTCCTCCTAATTCTGTTACCTTTCCTCCAGTAAAACCTCTGCCTCTTGGTATTTTTGACACCAATGTTCCAGACCTTTTTGAAAGGAACACTCTCCTCACCATTCTTTCACAGCTCTCACATTCACAGGACTGACCCTCCTAGTCCTGTCTGAAAAAGAGAAAAACCTCTTCCTCTCTAAGCACCCCTTCTGCTTCTCTCTACCCTCCTTTATGGTACTCTCTTACCCTTGATCCTAAGAGAAGACCATCTACAAAGAATACCTCCAGAAATGCATTCTTTCTACCATTTATGGTATTCCTTTCTCAACCTCTCCGAACACCTGGCCATTGTTTTCCTTTACTCAGATATCTCAAGTTCAAATCCAAAATCTTTGAGGGCACTGAGTTCAAGACTGAAGATCAGTGGGCAGCTATCAAAGGAACAAGGCTCAGTACTCAAAATACCTGACTGCAAGGGCCGAATCTCTCTCTCTCAGAGCTCACCCACTCACCTTCTCTGAGTGGTTTATCTTCCAGCACAAGAACTCTTGGGATCCTTCATTTTGAAGGAAATTCGTGTTGCCAGAGCCTTTCAACTGTACAGTGACTTCTGTTATTTGAACAAAATTCCAGAAGTTCAGTTTTGCCAGTTCAACTCCAAGATTACTGTGCTGCAATCAAATCCCCTCTCAACCTTCCTCTTACAGTAGATTTTGTCTCCTTCAAGGTTGATTTCCAGTTCTTCTGCCGAAGCTGCACTCGTTAGTGCTTAATTCAGATGCTGGATCTCAGCTCTAGATAGTTTGCAAGGCAGCTGGGCCGGATGTCAGCCAAGCAGGGCCGATCACCTCCTTCTGCGGTTCATCTTCAGAGAATATCACTCTGGCCGCATCTCTTCTCAGACCTTAGCTCCACTCATTTCTGAGTGTGAACGACTCACCTCATCAGAATGGGAGCTTCTCTATCGGGCTCTTATCAGCAATTGGAAGCTATCAATCAAGATCTGGTCAGTCAGAGGAAGCCTGCTCTTTCTGCAGAAGCCTTTATGGATCTAAATTCCATCGCACCCATACCAGAGCTCTATGCTGTATGGGCACTAGATATTCTGCCTTCTATGCCCTAAAGCAGGATCTGTTAAATCAACAACTTCACTATCCAATTTCCTTGGACAGATTTCTCCATAGGGCCAGTTTTGGCAAGAGTACTTACTTCAGATTCATTTTGGACAAAACTCAGTATGGAGATTCATAGAGCAGCAAAGGCAACTCTACATTCAGAGGAACATCCCTTCCATGGGACCCTCCTTCTCAGTTACCTTTGGGTTTTTCTGAAATTTTTGAGGATCTTGAGATCAAGGCATGGGCTGTTATCTCACAGCATGCCTCCTTGTTATCTCCTCTGTATTATCTTCTCCTTCTTAATAAAAATCTTTCTCTCTTCTTTGTCTCACAGCTTATCTTTTTGCCTAATGACAAAATGGGGGAGACAACTAACGTAAATCTGAAAAACATATTTCATTCTTTGTCTGATGTTTAGTATATTTTGTCATCATCAAAAAGGGGGAGATTGATGACCAAACTGTCCCCATAATAAATATTCCATTTATTTATATTAATTTTGATGATTAACAAAATAACACTAATGGATTTCTTGAGCCTTGAGAACAGGAAGCAAAAGAAAAATGAAAGATCAAGACAATCTGGTAAGTCCCATCATTTCTATCTAAGTCCCTGTAACGACTTCTTTGATAAGCAGAACGACTTCCTCTTTGACCGGAACACTCGAATCGTTACCGTAACGATTTCTTTAGACCTCGTACGATTCTTTAGAACTCGCAACGACTCTCTAGCCGTAACGACTTCTTTAGACCTCGTAACGATTTCTTTAGAACTCGCAACGACTCTCTAGCCGTAACGACTTCTTTAGACCTCGTAACGATTTCTTTAGAACTCGCAACGACTCTCTAGCCGTAACGACTTCTTTAGACCTCGTAACGATTTCTTTAGAACTCGCAACGACTCTCTAGCCGTAACGACTTCTTTAGACCTCGTAACGATTTCTTTAGAACTCGCAACGACTCTCTAGCCGTAACGACTTCTTTAGACCTCAACGATTTCTTTAGAACTCGCACGACTCTCTAGCCGTAACGACTTCTTTAGACCTCGTAACGATTTCTAGAATTCGCAACGACTCTATAGCCGAACGATTTCTTCAGATTCATAACGATTTCGCGTAACGATTCTTTATTAGTCATAACGATTTCGCGTAACGACTTCTTTATTAGTCATAACGATTTCGCGTAACGACTTCTTTATTAGTCATAACGATTTCGCGTAACGACTTCTTTATTAGTCATAACGATTTCTTTTTTTTTTTTTTTGTCTTGCAACGATTTCTTTAGAACGCGCAACGACTTCATAAGTTATCACAACGATTTCTTTACAGTTCATAACGACTTGCTATAACTCATAACGATTTCATAAGTTATGAAGTCAGCAAGATTCTCTTTATCGAATTTCTTGATGCATCAGTATAATGCTTTTTAATAGCGTTGAAAAGTCAAAGTCATATCTTGTCCGTTGACTGCTATGCATTAAATGCTCTCCGATCGTCTCCCATGCATGCAGACAATATCTTCCATTTCTATGCTACTCTGTCTACGTACTTTTTCTTGGACAGAAAGGAGCTTTGCTATATACTGCAATATCTGTTCCATCTCAACTAACAATAGACAGCAGTCCTAGCTGTCTTCTATTTATTGATGATATGCTTACAGATATCTGACAAGACTCATCTGGACAACGTTGGACACAAGATACAAAGTTCTATGACATCTCTTTGGCGTGTACACCAGGATAAAAGACTGACGATCAGAAGCTTCCTCAGTAACCAGTCTAACGTACACAAGGATAAGAGACAACGGACACTTCAACGTTCGAATTTGAATCAGCAGTTTAAATAGAAGACTCAAGACAAAAAAAAAACAACAGACATAGAGAAACTCGCTGGATTTTAGAAGAAGAAGAAATCCATCTCTTCAATCTTTAGAACTTTGAAGAAGAGCGAAGCCTCACTCCAACCTTGTTCTAAGCTCTTAGCTCTCTGTGCTCAAAAGGAATCTTCTCATTTGTAAGAGCCTGTGTGGTCCTTGGAGAGAAAAACCTTGTTAAATCTCTTTCTCTCTCGGGGCTTAGGAGCTTCAGGTTGTAGCTGGTCAAGCTAGAATCTGAAGCCTGTTTTCACAACTTTTTCTGATTAGTTTGTGTTCCCTTCTGGACGAAGGAAGACTGGTGGTTCCAGGTGGTGTGTTCCCTTCTGGACGAAGGAAGACCTGGTGGTATCCAGGTGGGTTGTTCCCTTCTGGACGAAGGAAGACTGGTGGTATCCAGGGTGTTGTTGTTCCCTTCAGGCTGAAGGAAGACCAGTTGAGGCTGGGTGTAAGGATCCTTAAGGGGATTGTACCCTTGTAGTAAAATCCTGAGGTATTGCTCAGGGACTGGACGTAGGTCTCCTGTGGAGAGGAGTTCCGAACCAGATAAAATCCTTGTGTCTTGTGGATGTGTTTTGTGTGATGTTATCTTGTTTGCTCTAACTCTAACCTTGTTATTAAGTTGTGCAATTTTCAGTAAACAGGTTTTAATCAAAGATCGAAGTTTTATAACCATTCACCCCCCCTCTGGGCTAGCTAGCTGGGCAACATTGATACTTCTTACATGATTATAATCTGTACATAGACACACAAAAAATTTTCAAGAGTATAAATGTGTTATCCAATGAAAATGATATAGGATCACATGCCAGAATGTCTAGTTATTTAGTGTACAAAATCCATGTTAAAATGGACTAAGGTTTAGCTTGTAAGTGTGGAAGTGGCCTAAATGAGTTTAGTTTAATATATTGAAAAGGTGTAGAAGCATGCGATAGGCTTTAAGTTATTGACATTGTGTATAAGACAATTTCCCTGTGCTACTGTGTAGAAATTATGTTTAGGATTTTCACTTAGTAATTGTTAAATCCATTGTTCTTGATATTGTGTAGTTGAACATGTGAAAGTTATGGATGCATGTAAGTTTAGTGTGTTGGTGTTACTGGTGAGTTCTTGTGACCTCATTCTTGCTTCAGCAGTACCCGGTGCAGAGATTACTACTTCTTTGGAGGAGATCGTAGGAGAGGACTCGGCGGCGGGAGTAGGAGACCGGTTAGTTCACATTGCATTTTCATTTTCATAAGTATGTATAAAGACTCTGCGTAGTCTATTGTGGGACATTTTATTTATTTTATTTCTAAATTATGAAAAGTTTGGTTTTGTTTTCTCTATATGGACTGTGAAAAGAATGTGGATGATGGAATAAGAGTTACTTTTCAGTCATATTCAATTCCGCTGTTATGTGAATGTATTTATGTATATTCTAGCCTATTATATAATTGTTGGGTAATGTCCCACTGTAGCGGCGTTCATTATATCGATGAGAGGGGGTTGGTAAACCGTATCGGTATAAGGCGGTCGTTACAGTTTCCTTCACTTATATGCATAATTTAACCCCTTTCACATGCACTTTAATTAAACCTACATATCTCAGGTTACAGAACTTAACACTACCTATTCACAATGAAAATTGATCACATCAGTACTTAAACATGCTACAAACACTAAATTTACATTATCAATTTAAAGATGCTTAACATGGCCTAATTACCCATGTTAAAGCAAACAGTACCCACGGAGTCAAAACAATATCAAATTTTAATCACAGACTTAATACATGTATATGTCATATGTCTATTTTTTTCAAAATTTTTGAAACAGTAAAACTTTTTTTAACATTTTAAACAGATTTCATGCAAATTTAACAAGATATTCACTTTAACATGCTATACGCAAACAGTCAGGTTCTTACAGGTCTAAAATATGCAAACAGTAACCCTAGATCATGAATATTTCTGTGACATTAACATGCAGTAACCTATTTATTCAGAATTTTAACACAGTCATAACATGCTTATTTTCTAATAATAAAGTATATTAAACAATATCATGCTCAGAAATTTGACAGAAACTCATGATATGACTAAAGAGCATACCTGACAACATAACTTTTACAGCACATACAGACAACCAGAAGTTTGAAAATCACAGCATAGAGATCAAGACCACATTTCTAAAAAACCTGAAGAACTTGGCGGCAAGGGCCTTACCGTCGACATGGGTAACGGCACAGGATGCTGCCGTCAACTCAAGAACTTGGCGGCAACAAGGTTGCCATCAACCTCCTGTCTGTAGAAAGTGCAGACCGGACTCAAATAAAATAGATAATTGAGGGTTCTAGGACACAATTAAAATCCCGAAAAAATGCCTAGAACCTAGAGGACATGTCTAGGGATAATACCCCTCAGTTACTTGCGTGGAATAAAATCTCTAAAGGGTTCAATTTGTCGAAGAAGCCCTCCTCGGCCAAGCCAAGAAGGTGCAGATCTCCCACTCAAACCAGGTCTTCCTGTTTGCACAGAAGGTCTCTTGAAGTCGGGGATGATTCCTCAACACCAGAAGCTCCTTCCAGTCGAAGAAGATCACCGGATGAACCACTCAAATGCCGTATCAAGCCACAGAAAACTCTAGTTTTTTCTCTCACCAAACCCTAGCTTTTTCCCCTTCGACTCAAGGACTTATTCTGGCCAAATCACTGGGTTTTATTGGTTAAGAGTTGGGGTATGCTTGGATTAGGTTTCCTACCATTGGATTGGTTTCCTAAGGATCCGGAGAATACGCAAACCGTTTCAGATCTGAAAATCCAGACATAAAATGGAGCAATTAAATGGCCCACTTTACTGCCATTTATAGGAAGTAGACGTCAATAGAATCTAGACGTCTATATCCCTTAGCCATGCAGTCAATGGCACCATGTTGCCGTCAACCTGATGTTACGTCCATTGACATTGACGTTAGCAGGAATTCGGCAAACACAGAAATATCAATAAACATACATACACAGAATAATAAATACAATATACAATCATAATTAAATACTATATGCACTTTTAATTAAATATATTATATGTCAAAAATAAACATATATACATATGCACATAAGTAATAATTATAATATGTACGAACTAATAACATAATATGACCAAAATCGATCGAAGTTAGAACGAAAATACTAACCAACAAATGGTGATACTTCTTCTTCATGGCGTCCTCAAGCTCCCATGTATCCTCCTCTCGCGAGAAATTCCTCCATAACTTTTCACGGATGCATACTCTTGTTCCTGAGGTGCTGAGCTTCCGGTCTAGGATATCCACTGTTCTCTACATACACAAGTCTGGTTGAATCTCCACTGGCTCGTGACTATACATGCGACGGATCTCGCACGTATCTCCTGAGTGTAACACGTGGAAAACTGGGTGAACACTAGCTAGCGCTGGGGGTAAAGCTAGCTCATATGCCACGCTGCGCGTCCCCCTGAGAATCTCAAATGGGCCAATGAATCTCGGACTCAACTTGCTATGCGAAACCTGACAATGCCTCGGGTAGGCGAAACCTTGAGAAATACATGCTCGCCAACCTCAAACTCCAAATCCTTCCTTCTGTTGTCGGCGTAGCTCTTCTGCCTATCCTGTGCCGCAACTAACCTCTACCTGATAAGCTGAATCTTATCCAAAGTCTCCTGCACCAACTCCGGACCAACTAACTGCCTATCACCTGTCTCCTCCCAACATAAAGAAGATCTACAGGGTCACCCATACAGACCCTCAAATTGAGCCATACTGATGCTCGCATGAAAACTATTGTTGTAGCCGAACTCCACAGTGTTAGATGACGCTCCCAATCACCCTTCCAATCAAGCACGCACGCTCTCACATATCCTCGAGCGTCTGAATCGTCCTCTCAGACTGGCCATCTGTCTGAGGGTGAAACGCCGAACTAAGCTTCACCTGAGAACCCAAAGCCTCCTGACCCAGCCACAGCCTCGATGTAAACCTCGGGTCTTGGTCCGAGATAATAGACTTCAGCACACTATGCAACCTCACAATGCTGCCAACATACAACCTAGCCAAACTCTCCAAGAATTGCTTCTTCTTCATGGGCAAGAAATGAGAAGTCTTGGAGAAACGATCTACAATCACCCAAATTGAGTCATTACCCTTGGCTGACCTAGGCAAACCCGTCACAAAGTCCATGGTGATGCCTCCCTTCCATACAGGTATCTCCATATCGCATAAGGCCCGATGGTCGCTGACGCTCGGCCTTTCACTTGTTGGCCCACAAAACATCTAGACACGAACTCGGCCACATCCTTCTTCATACCAAACACCAGAAAGATCTCTTCAAATCCTAGTACATCTTAGTGTTGCCTGGATGAATGGAGAACCTCGACCTGCGAGCTTCTGCAAGTACATGCTCACGGACTCAACAACATCAGGGACACAAACTCAATGCTAAAATCTAATGACAGTGTCCTCATCTCGAGCAATGCCATCCTTGCTCACCATCTCCTAAGCCTAGGATCAGCTCTCTGCTGCTAGATCACCTCGTCCCAATTGTGGATCGGATAGACAACTGAGCCACGAAGGCCTGACACAACTGTGGCTCTAACTCAGTCATCGTACATGCTGCATCCTCAAGCATCTTCCAATCCTTCCGAAGTAATGACCTCTTCCTGCTGAGTGCATCCGCCACGACATTCGCCTTTCCTAGATGGTACTGAAGCTCTAAGTCGTAGTCCTTTAGAAAGTTCAATCCATCTTCTCTGTCGTAGGTTCAACTCCTTCTGAGAGAAAGATACCTCAGACTCTTGTGGTCAGTGAACACCGCGAACTTGACATAAAATAGTGTCTCCAGATCAGTAGTGTATGAACCACAGCTGCTAACTCCAAATCATGGGTCGGATAGTTACGCTCATGCTCCTTTAACTGGCGAGAAGCATATGCAACTACCTTACCATGCTACATCAACACACAGCCAAGGCCTATCGAGAACATCAGAGTAGATAGCAAAACCCTCCGCACCACTAGGCAAGATCAACCACGGGTGCAGATGTAAGCCTCATCTTCAGCAACTGGAAACTACTCTCTCGCAATCCTCAAACCACACATACTTGACACCCTTCCTAGTTAGCTTAGTCAAAGGTGCGGCAATAGATGCAAAGCCTTCAATAAATCACCTGTAATAGCCTGCTAACCCAAGAAACTTCTGATCTCCGATGGTGTCCTTGGAGTCTCCCACTCTAACACTGCCTGAACCTTCCCCCGATCAACAGCTCTCCAACGCCTAAAATCATGCCCAAGAAATGAACCTCGCCCATCCAGAAGTCAAACTTGCTGAACTTGGCATACAACCTGTGCTCTCGAGAACCTCCAGAACAATCCTCAAATGCTCACGGTGTGTAGACTCATTATGAGAATAGACTAGCACATCGTCAATGAACACCACTACAAAGCTATCCAAATGGTCTAAACACACCCTGTTCATAAGATCCATGAACGCTGCACAAGAAACTCATAGTGTCCATAACGAGTCCTGAAAGTAGTCTTGGACACATCTTCTCCCTTAATCCTCAACTGATGGTACCGGACTGCAGATCAATCTTGGAAAACGTTGATGCATGCTGCTACAACTAATCAATAAATCATCAATTCGTGGCAAGGGATACCTGTTCTTCACTCACCTGGTTGAGCTTCCTGTAGTCGATGCACAGCCTGATGGACCCATCTTTCTTCTTCCACTAACAGTACAGGTATGCCCCATGGTGACACACTAGGGTGAATGAATCCCTTATCCAGCAAATCCTGCAACTGCTTCCTCAGCTCGGTTAACTCTGCAGGTGCCATCCGATATGGAGCCTTAGAGATAGAAGTGGTGCCTGGAAGCAACTCTATAGTAAACTCTATCTCCCTAGCCGGTGGCAATCCAGACAAATCATTATGGAACATGTCTTGAAACATCTGCACCCACCTCAATCTCCTCAAGGGTAGGTGACTAATCGGCCTAGGGACTAAGACCACACTGGCAAGAATGCGTCACAACCCTTGTTCACCATCATCATCGCCTTTATGGCGGAGATCACAAACCTTCCCGTTAAGTTCCTTGGCAACAGATGTGAGAACTCATCCTCACCAGGAATAAAAAAGTAATCTTCTTCCCTATGCAATCCACCAAGACATAGTGCTCCTCAAGCCAATTCAGACCAAGTATGGCATCATAGTCTTTCATCTTGAGCAAGTAGAAGCACCCGAACAAGCCTCGGTCCTCAATGCACACAGGTAAAGATGGAATGCACTTCCTAGTCGATACTGTACCTGCTAGTGTGTGCAGAGACAAAGGACCTCTAACTCCTCTCCCTCCACTCTAGACTCTGCTGCTACAACCGCTCGGAAATAACGAGTGTGTAGCACCCGTATCAAACAACACCCGAGCATGCACACCCATGACTAAACCGTACCTTCCGTGACATTCTCGCTTGCTCTGCATCCTCTCGAGCTAGTGCAAACACTCGAGCTTGGGCTCGAGCCCTTTCTGGTCTCCCTATCACTGGCACTGCTGCTGTTGCCGCTGCTAGGGCTGGGGCTCCTCGCTGCACACTCTGCTAAAGCTTGGGGCAATCTCGGATCTGATGCTCGGTGCAGCCACACTTGAGACACTTCCCTACCAACTTCCAACACTCGGAGCCCGCCGTGTGTTCTTCCACAGTGAGACACATCTTCTTGTCGCTGGGCCTGAAGTTGGGTGATAGTGGCGTAACTGCCTACTGACTCGATGCCGCTACTGGACCGCTGGGGTGACTAGTACATGGCCTTCTTCCTATCTTGCCTCTGGAAAAGTGGCGCTGACCTCTTCTGAGCTGCCCTCATTTCCTCGATGTATTTTTCCATCTCGCTGTCCTGCTTGCATGCTGCACTGAGAGCCTCGTCCAAAGTACGTGGTCAAAAGCAATGAGCCTCGACCTAAGTGATGGTTTGAGCCCCATCACAAACTTCTTCTTGGCCTTCCTATGCTCGTCAGCAACAATAGAGAGCATATTTAGAAATCTCGACAAACTTGTCTCTTATTCTAGAACCGTCATGGAGCGCTGAGTAGAGAGAGAAACTCCTACTCCATCTTGTCTTGGATGTGCTCGAGGATGAACTTGGACCGAAATAGTGTCATGAACTCGGCCCAAGTTCCCTCAATAGCACCATCCTCGTACCTGTACGTAATATGGAGCCCACCACCAACATCGGCTCTCCCTGCAAACACAACCCATAAGCACCATCTAAACAAACCTTAACCTACACAAGTACATATACTTTAAGTACCTGTAGCATGTAGGTAGTCAGGCTGACTTTGTCTTCCTCTGCACACCTAATAGCCCGGAAGATCTTCTCCACTTCCCTCTTTCAGCTCTCTACCAATAGGGGCTGACTCTCCCCCTTAAAAAAGGTGGAGCCATCCTCTTAAAACCTCCATGATGGATGGACCACCATGGACATGCTCCTAAGGAACTGGAGCTAGAGCCTGAGCCTAAAACGTTAAGCAACATAAGCAACTCAGAGCAATTATGCATTTAACAAAACAGACTACTCCTATTTAACAACTCTAACCTGTGCCTGCAACTAAGCGTACAGTGCCGCCTGAGTCTGTGCCTGCGTCTGCATTGCCTGAACCAGGCCTTGCATGAACACGCCGTAATCCACAGTGGTGGTGGAGGAAGTACATGGGACCCTGGGTGCTGGGGCCTGCTGCTCACCCCTCTCCTCACGCCTCTGCTTATCCTCCCTAGCCTGAGCACCACGCCTACCACGGCTCTCCATAGCCTGTAAACAATTAACTTAGTTAGAATCTAAGTTATTTAATCCTAACCATTTCTTAGCTATCTTTCATTCATTATTAGATATTTCCACATATATGGAATAATTTTATAAAGACTTTGCAATATTGTGAAGATGATGGCATATTCATGTATAATCTCAACATGTGGCTCTGATACCAATCTCTGTAACGACCCTCCTTATACCAGTACGATTATACCAATCCACATCGATATAAAGGGTGTCGTCACAATGGACATTTCTTAACACAACACAATAGGTCGAGATGTACATAATTAATAGAAGAGTACAGCAGAAATGAAAGGTAATCTTATTCCATCATCATTCACACATTCCACAATCTATATAGAAAATGTAAATAACCATTGTCCACAATTATACAATCTATATGAATAACATAATGACATTGTTCACATACTATGAAAGAAATTGTAAACTATGCAGCAATCTCCACAATGCAGCTACTCCTCTTGCTCGGAGTCGCTCTCCACTAAGTCCTCCTCTAGAATGGGGACACCTGTCTCACTTGTATATTAAAGCAAGTATGAGTCTTCCAAAAAGAAAAACCCAGCAAGCACCTAAAGGTACATCCTTACACAATCTCATACATGCTATTCTTTTAAACAATAAGAGAAATATATGGCACATGCTTCATGACGATTAAGCATAACTAACCTACACATGCTTTCTACACATGATAATTACTTGATTCATTATGTCAAATTCATTCTTATCATTTCATAATTCTACCCATTATATCATGAAATTTTTGCACAAAGTAACCACATACTAGCATGATATCTAACAATTTTCTCATACTTTTATAACACATATCCACATCTTTAGCTAGCTGTTTAACATAAATAAATCACATTTACATAGTTTCACATCTTTTCACATGTTAACACATTCACATAACACTATCACATGTTTCACATTGCACATATTTACATTTTCACACTTTTACACTTAATTGTCGTGACACATAGTCCGAACCACCATAAAGAAGGACACACATTCACATACACATAACCATACTCATCACCTAGGCAATATAGTGACGAATCCTGGTAACTGCGTAGAACCAGGAAAGCCCTCTCCACCATAACCAGTGGTGCTTGTCCACCTCCAGATTTCATCCTGATCCCCATACGATATCACATACACAATGAGCCTTCCCATAGGGAATTTACTATAGCACGGCTCCACAGCCTTCTATGGTAGCAGTGTCAATGTCGGCACACTTACACATTATCTCACTTAATCACATGGTTTTCATTCACTTATATGCACAATTTAACCCCTTTCACATGCACTTTAATTAAACACAATATCAGTTTATAGAACTTAACACTACTATTTCACAGTGACAAATTGATCACATCAGTACTTAAACATGCTGCTAAACATTGAAATTTACATTATCAAATTTAAAGATGCTTAACATGCCTAATTACCCTTGTTAAAAGCAACAGTACCCAAGAGTCAAAACAGATACATATTTAATCACAGACTTCATACACGTAATATGTCATATGTCTAATTTTTCAGAATTTTTGAAGCAGTAAAACTATTTTTAACATTTTAAATAGATTTCATGCAAATTTAACAATATCCACTTTAGCATGGTATACAACAAGACAGTTGGTTCTAATAGGTTTAAACATGCAAACAGTAACCCTAAGATCATGAAAATTTTCTGTGACATTAACATGCAGTAAACCTATTTATTCAGAATTAAACACAGTCATAAAATGCTTATTTTATAATAACAGAATTATACTAATAATATCATGCTATGAATTTGACAGAAACTCATGATATGACCTAAAGACCATACCTGACAAACCATAATTTTTACAGCATGTACAGACAACCAGAAGTTCGAAAATCACAGCATAGAAATCAAACCACATTTCTGAAAAACCTACAGAACTGGGCGGCAAGGGCCTTGCCGTCGACATGGTTTACGGTACAGGATGCTACCGTCAATCAAGAACTTGGTGGCAAAAGGTTGCCGTCAACCTCCTATCTTCAGAAAGTACAGACCGAACTCAAATAAAAGAGAGAATTGGGGTTCCTGGACACGAATTAAAATACCGAAAATTACCTAGAACCTAGAGGACATGTCTAGGGATAATACCCCTCAGTTACTTTCCTGGAATAAATCTCTAAAGGGTTTATTTGTCGAAGAAGCCCTCCTCAGCCACGCCAAGAAGGTGCAGATTTCCCACTCAAATCAGGTCTTCCCATTTTGCACAGAAGGTCTCTTGATGTCGGGGATGATTCCTCACACCAGAAGCTCCTTCCATTCGAGAAGATCGCCAGATGAACCACTCAAATGTCAGATCAACCACATAAAACTCCATTTTTCTCTCAAAACTTCGGTCTTTGTTGACAGGTTGACAAAGGTGTTCCGGTTGTTAGATGTGAGCATGTCATGGGCAGTGGATAGATTAGCAAGGTTGTATGTGGATAGATTTGTGTCGTTGCATGGAATTCCAGTAATAATTGTTTCTGACAGGGATCCCAGGTTTACTTCCAATTTTTGGAGGAGTTTGTAAATAGTTGTTGGTACACATTTGAGGTACAATTCAGCATACCATCCCCAAACAGATGGACAGATGGAAAGAACAATGTAGACTATTGAAGATATGTTACGGGCTTGTTGTTTAGTTTGGGGAGGTAGTTGGGAGAAGTATTTGGGTATGGTTGAATTTACTTACAACAACAGCTATCACACCAGTATTGGAATGGCACCATATGAAGCTCTATATGGAAGACCTTGTAGAACACCGTTGAACTGGCATGAGGTAGGAGAGAGGCAAGTAATGGGACCAGAATTGGTGCAGTAGTGTGCAGAGATGGTCAAGTTCATCAAGGAGAAGCTTCAAGCAGCCCAAAGCAGGTAAAAGAGTTATGCAGATACACAGCGAAGGCTGGTACAGTTTGAAGTTGGGGATTATGTATTTTTTAGGGTTTCTCCCACAAAAGGTGTATTGAGGTTTAGCAGGAAGGCAAGTTGAGTCCTAGGTATGTGGGTCCATTTCAGATTTTGGAAAGAATTGGTGAAACGACATATAGATGGATCTTCTAGCCAATTTAACAGATGCTCACGATGTATTCCATGTTTCCATGCTAAGAAAATACATCGAGATCCTTCACAGATGTCAGTTATACCTGAGAGATTTGAAGCCGGATATGTCATGTCAGAATATCCAGTGATGATTACAGGATGAGAACACAAAGGCTGAGAAATAGAGACATTGAGCTAGTAAAGATCAGATGGGAAACAGTTAGGGTGGAGAAGACACTTGGGAATTGTCCGATGAGATGTACAAACGTATCCATACTTGTTTGAGTAGCATTAAATCTTTTAGGTGATAGTTTTGCATGTGATAAACTGTTCATTGAGCTTACTTTCTAAATTTCGAGGACAAAATTTCTTTTAGGTGAAAGTAATGTAGTATCCTGAACTTCTGAATCGTAGATTATCGGGTTTGGGGGCCAGTGTGTGGCCCATTGATTGTGTTTCACTCAGTGTGGGTGACTGTGGTTGTGTGTGTAGCAAGGTGTGAGGCTTGAGGGTTGGAAATCCCAGCCCAAACAGACCTGTGCGGGTTCATTAAGAACGTGAACAACATAGACGTCACGATTCTTACATGAATGCGACCACCTGCTACGTCGCGATTCAGTCGCCGCCCTCAGTGTGCACATTTGCATGCGCGCCGCGTGTCGCAAGCAGGGGCGTTAGAAGCTTAATTGTGACACGGGGTACATCGTAATTTTAAACACGATGGCCCGATACGTCACGATTTAGCCTCTGTGTTTTTTGGGCTTCTGCCCCTGGCTGAACAGTGCAGTTGCACTGTTCAGCTAAGGGGAGGTTTGCTGAGAGTTTTGCTGGCAATTTTGAGGTTTTCTGTCTTTTGGCGTGACTTTGACGCGAGGAGGTGCTTCGGAGCGTGGAGAACACCTGGGCAGTGTTGGTTTTGCGTTTCTTCCACCGGTAGGGGAAATTTCCTCATGTTAGAATTGTGTGCTTGTGTGGATTAGGTTAAGGTTTTGATGATAGTTTTGCTTATAATTGATAGCAAGCATGCTTAGGATATCATGTGAATGATTAGTTCCTGTTCTACTAGCATGTATAGTCATTTTGGGTTTTTCCGGAATGAGAGAACATGGTAGATTTCTTCAGTCTAAAATGCGACGGAACCAGACGTCGTGTTTTGTGAACGCAATGACTTGTCTGATCACGATTTTGGTCTGAAGGTGACGTGTTTTATGGACGCATTTCAGAATGTGGCCACCCGAGCTCTTGGGTTCTAAGGTCAGTCCGTCTGATTTCTATTGCACTTACTCGTGCAATATCAGTTAAGTAATGTAGTGCTTCTAAAGGGTGATTGCCTCATATCGTGATCGAAAACATTGAGTTTGCGTGGTTATGTGTGCATAGCAAGTTGGGATGCTTAACACCTTCCGTGGTTACCTCTCAATTCAGAAACCGTGATTTCATTGCGAGCCAGCACAGGGTGCTCGGGTTTGTCCCAGTGCAGTGCGTACCGTCAGGTTTGTGTCATCTTCCTGGATGCCCTCACTCTTGAGTTTGAGTTGTATGTTCGGTTGAGGGAAAGACGACAGTGGGCAGTGGCGTTGTGTTTGTGGTGTGCAGTTGCTAGTACGCACGCGTGGTTGGGGGACAGACACAGTAGACATACTGGTCCCCAGCTAGTCCTGTTTTCTAGTGCCTGACTTTAGGAGCTCAAGCCGGAGTCCCTAAAGGTGCCAGGCTTGGGCCTATAGTTGTGTGGTCTGCAGGAGTGGTGTTGGTTGGTCTCCATAGTTTCTTGACCTTGTTGAGGTGGAAGGGCAGTTGGACCTTTCGTCCATGGCTGCGAGGCTGAGAGGTAGTCTTGTGTTGTTGTGTCCAGGTCTGTGGCTGGTGTCACGACCAGTTCTCGTGACTCGTGTGTGCGGCGTGCCTTTCCTTAGCTTGTACACGTGTTCGTGATTTGCCGTTTACTTAATTTACAGTTGTAGTATCATGCGTAGGCAGTGTTATATATGCTCATTAGCCATGATTACATTATTTGTTGTACATTGTTCTCTCAGCTTTTGGGGAGTTTCCCTACTGAGCCAGTGACTTGTGAGGCTCACCCATTCATCTTCTAGGTGAAGGAGAGCAGGAGGGTTCCCGTCCCTCTTCTAGTTCGGGACCACACCGTAGCGGAGTCGTGCCTACGCCACCACAGAGTAATTTTCTACTTGTTGTGTCTTAGAGGTTTTGTGCCAGACTTTGTACGAGTATGTTTGACTTTGGTTCAGAACTGAATATGTAAATTTCATGTGGATATGTGTATGATATGGAAACTTATATGTGTTCAGTGTGTTCTTTTATATTTTCACAGACATGTTTGCGTTGATATCCCTTGCGAAGCTTCTGCCTGTTCGCGAGAGGTGGAGTCGTGTCGGGCACGTTTTGGGTTAAACAGGCCTGAACGGCGAGGACCATCATAATTGTGCTGCCGAAATTTGCTTCGAACATGTTCACTTGCCTTCTTCTCCTTATAATCATTGACATGATCTTTAGTACATGACTGTCTATTCATGGAAAGCATATTGACCATAATTGAATGGAATTACCAGAAATTATTGGAACTTTGGTTCACTACTGATGCTTGTGCATATAAGGGCTCAATCTATCCTAGGAGGAGCACCCAAATACATATAATTGCGCGAGATATAATCGATTGAGGTGTCTGGCAATCACCTAATTGACTACAAGATTGATCTTGGTAATTTCCACATTGTTTTGATGATTGATTGATTGAACTGTTATAAGAGAAATGGCCAAATCTATTGTATATGTCACTGTTATCGAATCCAATATGTTATTGTTCACTGGAATTCAATGGAATTCATCTTGTGTCACTGCACATGCTATAGAATTATTGAATCTTTTCTATTTGGCAAATGATCGTACTGCCATCCATTCCATTGATAATGGTTCCTTATAACATGGTAAATGTTATTGGATTTTGATTACTGAATCATTCTCCTACATGTTACCTGTAGAAATTGTTCCTATCGATATCATGATCATCTTACCATGAGTATTGCATGACAGTACCACACGCCTGTTAAAATGTAATTTACGTAAGCTGCTCGCACCATGAGATGTAAATCCTACTGAGCGTTAGCATGCTTACACCTGCGTCTTAAATTATTTCAGGTGATGACTATGAGGACATAGAGATGAGTGTACCTGTCAACATAGCACGTCACCCAACTTGTTAGAGTTATTGAGTCTATAATAGTTAGTTACTTTTTCTGAGTCATATATACTTTGAATTTCATAATGGGCCCTATGTGTTTTTTGGATCTGATTATGAAAGGTATAAGTTAGCATTGAAGGAAATCAAATAAAGAAATATTTTGGCTGGCACTATTATTGTCTCAAGTCTCTTGTTTCACTTGGGTCGTCACGCTCTCAATTTATTTACGCTGCTAAGTTTGGGGAAAGAACAAAACTCAACCAATATTTTCCCTCTATTGATGTTAACATCGAGGGGAAGAACATACCAACTGATTTGATTTACATGCCCATGGAACATTATGACGTAATCTTAGGAGCAGACTAGTTAACCCAACATGGAGCCAGAGTAAATTGCAGGAAGAATAGGGTGATCTTTAGCGACATCCAAAACTAAGGTTCTCGGGAGATAGAATCACTAACGACTATCCTCATCTCTGCTCTGCAAGCCAAGAGAATGATGAGGAATGGTTGTATATCCTTTCTGGATGTTGTTGTCATCAAAAGGGATGAAATCAAGATTGAGAACATCCCTATTGTCAATGAATACCACTGCTTAGGTGTTCCCCGAAGACTTGCCAGGTACCACCTAGAGAGAGAGAGAGGTCGACTTTACTATTGAGTTGATCCTTGGAGAAGCACCAGTATCTAGGCACTGTATAGGATGTCCCTCCACAGAATTGAAGGAACTAAAAGAACATTGATGGAGCTGCTAGACAAGTGTTTATCAGACTAAGCACTTCACCATGGGATGCACCTGTTCTCTTCGTCAAAAGAAGGATGGTTAATGAGGTTGTGCATAGACTACAGAACAACTAAACCAATTACAGTAAGAATAAATATCCCTTGCTAAGGATCAATGAATTATTTGATCAATTTTTGGAACTCAACATTTCTCTAAGATAGATCTCAGATCTGGCTATCACCAGTTGAGGATCAAAGGAGAAGATGTACACAGATAGCCTTCTGAAGCAGGGATGGGCATTATGAATTTATTTTTATGCCTTTTAGACTAATAATGCTTGTGCAGTTTTCATGCAGCTAATGATAGTGTGCATCGACCATACCTCGATAATTTGTGGTGGTGTTTATTGATGACATACTGATTTATTCCAAGATGAAAGAAGAACATGAAGAGCATTTTAGATTACATTACAAATTTTGAGGGATAATAATTGTACGCCAAGCTAAGTAAGTGTGAGTTTTGTCTTGGGGAGGTCCTTCTTGGGCCATGTAATTTCAAGGAGGGAATAGTTGTGGATCCATCTAAAGTGGAAGCCGTGATGAATTGGGGAAGGCCGACTAACGCCTATGAGATTAGGAGTTTTTGGGACTAGCTAGATACTACAGGAGATTCATTAAGGATTTCTCAAGGATTGTTGTGCCATTAACTAGGTTGACCCAGAAAGAACACCTGTATGTCTGGACAGATGAATGTGAAAGGGGTTTTAACCAGCTTAAAGGAATGTTTGACTACTGCACCTATTCTTGCTCTAACCTATAGAGGGAGGACATTATGAAAATATATATAGATGCTTCTAGAATAGGACTTGGGTGCATATTAATGCAGCAAGGATAGGTGCCTATGCTTCCAGGCAATTAAAGAATCATGAGGTAAATTACCTCGTGCATGACTTAGAATTGGCAGTAGTAGTATTTGCTCTAAATATCTGGAGGCATTATTTGTATGGAGAACAATTCAAAGTGTATCTGGACCATAAGAGTTTGAAATATCTATTCTCACCGAAAGAGCTCAACATGAGACAGAGAAGGTGTGTTAGAATATCTCAAGGATTTTGACTTTTCTATTTTGTATGACCCTGGAAAGGCCAATTCCGTAGTAGATGCTCTAAGTAGAAAGCCGTCATATCACTAGCTAACTTAATGGTTGGTGAGTGGCGTTATTGGAACATTTGCAAGATTGAATTTGAATGTGAAGGAGCAAACTGATAGGGTAATGATTGCCAACATCAGCATACAATCAAATCTTCTCACTAGATTAGGGAACAACAAGGTAATGACCCATTTCTAGTGGAGATTAAGAACAGATAGACCAAAGGCCAGACTTGTCGTGATTGAAGATGGGAGGTTGATGTTCAAAGGAGGACATGTGTACTAGATAATGAGAACTCAAGAGGAAACTGATGACTGAAGCTCATAGATCCAAGTACACAATTCACCTTGGAGCCACAAAAATGTACCAAGATGTAAGAAGAAAATTATTGGTGGCCGAACAGGATGAGAGAAATAGCTATGTTTGTGGCACGTTGTTTGACTAGTTCAGCAGGTTAAGGAGGAACATCTTAGGCGAGCAGGTGTGTTACAACCTCTAGACATACCAGAGTGGAAGTGGTAAAGTATAGGAATGGATTTTATCATAGGGCTGCCCAAGACTAGAGGAGGACTAGATGCAATATGAGTAATTATGGACCGATTGACTAAGTCGATCATTTCCTGCCTATTAAGAGCAAGTGGTCTGTGGATGTGCTAGCGCCTTGTACATCAAAGAGGTGGTTAGACTACATGGGATCCCCTCGTCCATTGTGTCTGACAAAGACCCACGGTTCACTTCACACTTTTGGAAAGGGTTACCATCTGCATTAGGGACTAAGCTAAACTTTAGCACTGCTTTCCACCCACAAATGGATGGACAGACGAAAGGAACACATTAAATTGTGGAGGACATGCTCCATGCTTGCGTAATTGACCTTGGAGGACACTGAAGTAATCATCTATCTTTAGTTGAATTTGCGTACAATTATAGTTCCAAGCAAGCATTAAGATGGCACCATTTGAGGCTTTATACGGCCGAAGTTGCTAGTCACCTGTGTGCTGGGAGGAAGCAGGAGAGAGACAATGGCTGGGACCCGAGGTAATATCAGACACGACTCAGAAGATCCAAATGATAAGAGAATGCTTCAAGAGCTCAGTCGAGGCAGAAGAGTTACGCAGATAAGAGGCGAAGGGACTTAGAATTTCAAGTTGCTGACCATGTGTTTTTAAAGGTGTTGTATCTCTTGTTTTGATGATGTTTAACTATGATCCATATAAGCCAAACACATAGTTCAATTATTGTCTAACATTCTTTCTCTTGTTTAATTTAGAAGAAAATGACTTGCAGTCAGTGGTGTCGACACAACCTTGTCAGGGTATTGACACAACATGCATCCTCCGTGAGCAATACTTGAAGAAAAGTCAGGGGTGTCGACACAGTCCATTCAGTGTGCCAATACACCTTGTATTTCCAGGAAGCAGATTTTGAAGAATGGAGTCTGTGTGTTCGTGTCACACACCCCTGTCAGGGTGTCGACACATAGCCTTCCCCGTGAGCAGGTATTACAATGAAGTCAGGTGCGTCGACACAAGTCAATTATGTGTCGACACATGTTGAATTCCAGACAAGCTGTCATAGAAATCATACTACATGTGTTGACACACAAGTTCATTGTGTCGACACACTTTGAATGATAGATAAAATCTGAAATACCCTGAATATGTGTCCAATTCTTGGATGATTGAGATGAGCAGGAATTCTGTGGCCACGCACTCCAAGGAACCAATGGATACATGGGGCTATAAATGCCCCTCATCCTCGTACTACTGAAGTAACAGAGATAGAGAAGAACCAGATACACAAATTCCCAGAAAACACCTGCGGCGGCCAGAGAGAAGCTCCATCAGAATTCTATCGAGTTCCAGATCTGAAGACTACAAAATCCAATTACAGAAGTTGATTGCAGATCAAATTCAACTCGAAGACTTGTGAACCTGCATCAATTGTCTAAAGTTGGAAGCCAAAGAATTCGCAACTAGGAGTAAAGGGGGAAATCGAACCAGTTTCTATATATTCTACTATTCGTCAAGTTCAACTAGTTATGAACTTAAACTTCATCTCATTCATGTGTGCTGTGGGAATTGAGCAATCCTTGTGCTCAATTCATGTGTGTGTGTTTTGATCTGAGATCTCGATCATCTCAGATTGTGTGTGTTTGTGTGTGTGTTTTCAGACTTGCTAGATAAGTAAATTGTGTGTGTATGTGGACGGTGGATGTAGGATACACAAGTTGTGTAGTTTGAACCACCTTAATCTCTGTGTTATTGTGCCTTGAATTCTTTCTATGCTAGATGTTGATAGGCACGCTTGTTAATCAATTCTACTATCATCTAGTTATCTCTAACTTCTCATTTCACACACTAAATTTGTCTTAATTCGGATCTATGCACACTTCAGATATCCATAATTCCTATAGATCTTAAATCTACTAAGTGTTTGGTTTAATTTGGTAGAAATCTTTTCAACCCCCCCCCCCCTTCTAGATTTCTTCATAGCTATTTTCGTAGTCTTTCAATTGGTATCATAGCAGGTTTTCATTTTGCCTGTTAGGTGTTTGATTTAACATCAAGAGTGATCAGCTATGAACATGAACAGGGGCTTCGTGGCTGAGGGACACTCAGTCACTAGACCACCATTTTTTGATGGAACTGACTATTCGTACTGAAAAAATAGGATGCGGGTATTTCTGAGAGCTATGGAGAATGTAGACAAAGGCCCTGCTGAGCTGCCAGAAAATGAAGACACATGGTCCAGAGAGCAAATTCATAAAGCTACACTCAACTGGAGCTCAATGGATATGATGCAATGCGCTATCCATCCCAAAGAATACTCCAGAGAGTCTTCATAAGTCTGCAAAAGAGATGTGGGAAAAATTACAACTCATTTTTGAAGGAACCTATGAGGTAAGAGAGACAAAAGCAAACATGTTAGTTTCTGAATATGAAATCCCGATGATGAATAATGATGAAACTATATCACAAATGTTTGCTAGATTCATGCTAATTGTAAATGGACTTACTAGTCTTGGAAATGAATACTCTAATAGTGACCTTGTGAGGAAGGTACTAAGGTCTCTTCCATCTACATGGCACACAAAGGCTACTATTATTGAAGATTCCAAAAATCTTTCCATTATGCAATTAGATGAGTTTATAAGGTCCTTAATAACTTATGAAGTCAATTTGAAAAGAAATGCATCTGAAATGACTCAAAAGAAAACCATTAGCATTGAAAGCAATATCTAGTTCTAAAACTGTTATTGAAAGTGATGATGATAGTGATGAATCTTCTGATGAAGAAAATGACAGTGAAATGGCCTTACTAACAAGGCAATTCAAGAAATTTCTGAGGAGAAAGGAAAATCTAAACTCAAACCTTTTACTAAGAGAGAATTCTCCAAGAAACCATGTGCAACAAGAAAACTGAGCTAAATAAAAAGACTGACATTATTTGTTATGAATGCAGAAAATAAGAGTATATGAGAGGAGAATGCCCAGATTTGAAGAGAAAACTGAAAACCAAATGTTTAAAAGACCAGAGCCATGTTGGCCACTTGAAGTAATGAAGATGAGGATATGCAAGAAGAGGATGAATCTGATGATAAGGAGGTTACTTGCCTCATGGCAAGAGGTGAAATAACACTAAGGTGAGTTCTTCATTTGAGGACTTTTCTATTGATGAATGGGAAGAAGCGTATGCTTCCTTGTTTGAAAAACTCTGAGGATAAATCTAAAAATAAATCTCTAAAAGGGAAAGTCAACAGCACTTTGCATGATTCCTCAAATTCTGAACAAATCAATCTTCTGAACAATGAAGTAATTAACTTGAAATTGAAAAGAAATTCCCCATGAAGAATTGATGATGTTAAGGAGAAGTATCAAATGTGAAAAAGAAAAACAGACTCTAACTGAAGTGATTGAAAAACTTAAGAAAGAAAAGAAATGATTCAAGGAGAATTGGAAAGTACTAAAAAGAATTGCATGATAAGAATGACACTTACTGAATTTTGTTAAAGGAAAACAAAATCTAGATGCCAACTTAGGGGCTCGTATGACACCCACTAAGTATGGACTAGGATTCCAACCTGAGAATAAAAAGAAATTTGGACAAACATGATAACATCTTTTGTTAAACAAATATCTCCTCACTAAGAATCTAGAATAAAAGTATAAGTGAAACAATCCATGAACTCTAAGCATCAAAACCAAAATCAATAAAAAACTTCAAAAGAAAAATCCAGCATGAAAGAGTTTATTACAGTGGTCAATAGAATCTGAAGCATGTTGTCAGATCTACTTTTCTCAGAAGACTCATAAAAAATTCATATCTCATAAATTCATGTCATGCAAAATTTGAGAAAATTTGACATTTTGATTCAAGTTGCAGATACAGCATGAATGTGTGTAAATCGAACATGTTTGGATTCCAAAACATAATGCTTGTGAATTGAAAATTTTGATCGGACCCAAACTAATTTGGGCACCAAAATCTTCTTTCTAAATTCCATTGCAGGAATGCCTTACAGCCCATAAGAAGGATAAATGGTATCTCGACAGTGGCTATTCAAGGCATATGACAGGCAATAAAGGAAAATTCTAGTCGTTGGTTAAAAAAGATGGAGGTCAATAATTTTTGGAGGTAAAAATAAAGGCCAAATCATTGGCACAGGAAATGTGGGTAAGAATCTTTCAAACTCCATGAAAATATTTTGCTTGTCAAAGGACTTGATCATAATTTACTTAGCATCAGTCAGTTGTGGATAAGGGTCTTAAAGTATTTTTTGATTTTGATGCATGTGAAATCATTAAAAGAATTGAAAATTCAATTTATTGGTTAAAGAATTAACATGTCTATCTAATTGACTTGAATGAGCAAATTGAAAATATGTGTTTGGTTGCAATCAACATGACCTTTTTCAATTGTGGCATCGTAGGCTAGGTCATACTAGTGAAAATGTTTGAAATAGTTGATAAGACTTAATCTTGTAAATGGACTTCCGAAAATAAAGAAAAGAAAAATGCTAGTATTTATTTTTCATGTGCTCAAGGAAAACAAACTAGAAAGTATTTTAAATCTCTTGCACCCCTAACAACCACAAAGCCTTTTGAATTGTTGCATATGAATCTTTTTGGTCCTACTAGGACACTCAGTCATAGTGGCTATTGTTTTGACATTGTCATTGTTGAGACTTTTCTAGATTTTCCTAAGTGTTCTTCCTGTCTCACAAAGTGACACTTTTAAGAACTTTCAAAACTTCTTCAATAAAATTGAGCAAGGAAACACAATAAATTTGCTCCATACTCACTGACCATGGAGGAGAATTTGACAACAACTTGTTTTTTTGAATTTGTAGGAGCAAGGGAATTGAGAACAAGTTTGCCTCACCAGAACTCCTGAACAAAATGGAGTAGTTGAAAGGAAGAATAGGACACTAGTTGAAATGGCCCGCACCATGCTAGTTTGAAAATCAACTTCCAAGAAGCTTTTGGCAGAGACTATAAACACTTCATGTTACATCCTCAACAGAGTTATGGTAAGACCATCCTAAAGAAAACTTCTTATGAACTTCTCAAAGGTAAGAAACCTCGCATTGCTTACTTTAGAGTTTTTGGATATAAAGTCTTCATTCATAATAATGATAAACAAAATCTAGATAAATTCGTAATGAAAAGTGATGTAGGTATCTTTCTAGGCTATTCTGAACATTCAAGGTCATATAGAGTCTTTAATAATGAATTAAGAACTGTGGAAGAAACTCCACATGTCATCTTTGATGAATATCATGAAAGTACTCATGACTCTATTCTTGCAGAAACCAAGAAGATGATGCAGACATCCTTGTGAACGAATCATATCAGCTGTTGGAAATAGAAGAATCACTTGAAATGAAGATGTGTCAACACACATCACAAGCAGGTCGATACCAGATCAGACCATGTCGACAGACAGAGTTGGTACATCAATAGGGATGCACCTCAGGTATTCTAAAGATCATCCACTTGAAATGTTCTAGGCAATGTTCATGATAGGGTTCACACTAGATCACATATCAAGAATATAATTGAACAAGATCACATGGCATTTATCTCTCAAGTGGAACCTAGGAACCTAGATAAAGCCTTAACTGATGAATCTTGGACAGATGCAATGCATGATGAATTACATTCAATTTGAAAGGAATAATGTTTGAACCTAGTTTCCAAGCCCACTAAACTCCATAATTTGGACTAGATGGGTTTTTAGAAACAAACTTAACGAAGAGAGAAGTGGTTAGAAATAAGGCTCGCTTTTTGTAAAGGGTTACAATCAAGATTTTGGTGTAGACTTTGAAGAGTCCTATGCACCAGTAGCCAGGTTAGAAGTAGTTAGAATACTTTAGCTTTTGCATGCACAAATAATTCAAATTGTTTCAATGCATGTTAAAACAGCCTTTTGAATGGAATAATAAAAGAAGAAGTGTATCTGACTCAGCCCCCTAATTTGAAATTGCTCACAAGCCTAACCATGTGTACAAGTTACACAAAGCCTCTGTGGTTTGAAACAGGCACCTCGAGCATGGTATGATAGGTTGAGTGCTTTTCTGATCGGTAAGAATTACACATAAGGTAATGTTGATCAAACCTCTTTACAAAGCATATCAATGATCACATTATTGTAGTCCAAGTGTATCTTGATATATTTCTTCAGTTCCACTAATCCAGATCTATGTGTGGAGTTTTCTAACTTCATGCATAATGAGTTTGAAATGAGCTTATGGGGGAACTTCAATTTTTCCTTGGACTGCAGGTAAGCAAACTTGAGGAGGAATATTCATCAACCAAGAAAAGTACATTGAGGAATTACTAAAAAGGTTCAATTTTAAGAGGCCAAGCCAAGCCAGCATCCACACCAATGAGTACAAGCATCAAAATTGATGCCAATGAAAAAGGTAATGTAGCACCCCGAGAATTTCAGTAATTGAAAATTTGAGATAAATAGAAAATATGACCACTTAATAATTTAACTAGTTAAATATGTACACACCGTTATCTCAGATGTAAAAACACATCTAAAAATTTTGTAAAAAACATAGTTAGAATTTAATATTATTCTCTAGTGACTCATAAGAAATTTGGGCCAATAAAAATCTTTTTGATTGAGTTTAAGAATTATTGTGACTTATATCTTAATTAAGGAATAAGTCAAAAAACCATTATCACATATACATAAAGGGTCATAAATTAAAATAAAATTATGGATGGACTTCAAACATTGAGTATTGACAACCCAATGAAAGAATGAGGCAATAACATATATTTTGGACCACAATAAATTCAAGTAGAAAAATACCCAAATTTGAAAATCTTAACTATCAGATTAAAAGGTTAAATACTCATCTAATACATACTTATTGGACTTCAAATTGAGCCCAATTCGTGGTTACAACCCTAAAATAAGTTTCTATATCAATTTCATCACGAATTGAGGAGAGAAATCTTCATTTGAGGAAGGATCACCCAAATTCGTCCCTAAAAGTTTCCTAATCTAATTAGGCAACTAAAGACCCCTCTCTCTATAATAAAGCCTCTCTCTCCCATGGGAACCCCTAGGGTTATTGGAGGCTACTTGGAGGCTATGGTGGCTGAAGATCTCGAGAAGAAGGCTGGAGCAAGGGAACCTCGTGTTGTTCCCAACTTGGATCTACAGCAACCTGCACACAAGAGTTAGATTGATCATCACCAAAGGTTAGTAAAATCTCGATCAAATCAAGCAAATAATATACCCATAGAACCCTTCAAGTCTACTTTCAGATGAAACTATTTTGCCCATTTGTACCAGTGTTTTCGATGTATTAAGAAGATCTTTGCACTACTGTAAAAACTAGGGTTTTCGGAGAGCACGACTTTCTTTCACCAAAAAAAGTAGGTCATCTCCATGCCCAACTCTAATTAAACTCGTTCATGCTTGCATTCATATGTATAGATCATGTTCTTACTATTTTCCCCAATTTTTATCTTGAGAGTTTCACGAATAAATCGTGCATGATCTTAACACTGTACTGTTCTAATTCCTTTACCCTTGACTTGTCTTATGAGTTTCATACCTCTCTGTGGTCAGTTTTAGACTGAGTGTTCAACATAGAACATGTTACCCTATGAGTCTACTTTCATTTGCACTAGTTTCCCTAACTTTAGTTGACCGTACTTAGACTATTAGCCCAGACATGAGCACTATGTCAGATTCATGTAGATAGTCACAATATGTCTTATTACATAGTCAAACGACCTTTGTTCCTCGATTAGTCTTACTGTACAAAGTATTGGAAGTACTCTAACTAACAAAGGTAGTTTCTCCCGATTTAGATCACCCTAGCATTTGTTTTGATTTTTCAAATCCACAGGTGTCCAAACCCAATCCAAGTCGGAGTTGGAAATAGGTAGAAAAGAAACCCAAATGTCATATTCAGGGTGCGCAAGGTCGACACGTCGCTACCAGAATGCGACAACACCATGGTCGTGACCAATACCAAAATCAGAATGTTTCGTGGTCTTCTTCAGAAGGCGACAAGATGATGGTCGCCTTCATGTTTAGAAGGCGATAGGCAATGTGTCGCCTTCTGCTTTGTCTACTTAACTGGCCATTTTTTTCAAAGATGTTCGTTCCCCAGGAGTTGATTGTTAGGTTGATCCCTAACAAAGTCGTGTGCCTGGCATGTTGCGGAATCATGATTGGTGCTAGGTCATGGCACGTACCTGTTACACATGATAACTTTTTTTTTAATCAAAGCCCAGGGGGCCGATTTATTGAATATATAGAAGCGCTCTGAAATCAGAGATTACACTGACTCCAAATCCCAACTAAGTTCGGAGTTAACTAGAACTCCAATGAAGATCTGTCCCAGGAATGAGTACATCGAAGAACTGCCCGAGGTCGAAGTCCTGGTCTTCGAAACAACGCTCCATGTTATCTTCCTCTAAATCCATTCCAGATACGGCCTGAGTCAAATTGAATCCAGCATAAAATATTTTCTGCTCTAGCAAGCTCGGCCACCGAAGTACACTTTGTTCTCCAATCTTTGATATTATCTTGCAGAGGTAGATCTGGCGTAGCCTCTAAATGCCTCATTGGACTAGCAGAATGTTCTCTAGCGATCGATAAAGAGATCCTTAAACCTCCTTTGCGAGAAGGACGTGAAACGTACTTTCGACGTCCAGAAGAAGAACTGCTAGAAATTGCATTGGAGCACTCACCCTGATTCAACTTTGCTGGATCAACTGGGGATTTAGGAGACTGACGCACTACTTGTGCAAACGTCAAGGGGTAAATACCTTAACAGCAATCTGATTATTGGCCACAGCTGCTCAGCGCACCCACTAGGAAAATGCTCCACTTGCACACCTTGCCTCGTATGCACCTTGGTAGAAACGGGAAGGAAGGCCGCCTCGTAGGTAATTTCTTCTTTACGAACACAGGTTGTTCTCCCATATGCTGGTGCAATTGTATAACCTCCTTAGGATTTTGGGTAATATCCGCATTGGGCTCCATATCATCCGGCGTTGCCTTATTAGAAGGAACCACTTCATCCACCGCCAATGGGCCCAACAGAGCCGGTCCATCTTCAGAACTTAACGCGGAAGGTACAGTATGAAGAAAGGAGGCTTCCATGGAAACAGATATTGGCCGCCGTGACCATCGCGATGTCCAGCTGGAGATCGCGCAGGCGCGACTCCCTTCGGTGTGGGTCAAACCGCGCGAGAGATGGGAGAGGATCATCCGCGCGAAGAGGAGCCGGCTATCTTCAGAACTAAATGCGGCAGGAGCAGTATGAGGAAAGGAGGCTTTGCGATGTCTAGCTGGAGATCGTGCTGCACGACTCCTCCTTGGTGTGGTTCGACTGCGCTAAGAGATGGGAGCAGATCATCCGCGTGAAGAGAAGCATGGCTTGCTGGAGGGATTCCATTCTTTGGGAGCGAGTTGTCCACGCTAGAGGAGAAGGTTAGCTGGCTTCCCTGAGTGTGAGTTGTCCGCGTAAAGTAGAGCAAAGATTTTCCGCAAATGGCTGGCGAAGACAGAGATGCCCTGATCCTGTTGCGAACGCGGCATGTTCCGCTGGAAGGCGTTTCCACAGGGACGATGGAAGGCGCCTCCGCAGTGCCCCTGATCCTTGGAAAGCGCCACCGCAGTGACCCTGGAAAGCGCCCCCGCGCTAGAGGCTCCGCCACTGTGCCGGACTGGTCCGATCCGGAAGATTTAAGCTTCGGCAATCCACCTTTGTCGAGATTGAAGATCTGGCTCATGCCATTGGACTTTTCCCCATAGGATCCTCTTTTGGATGAGGACATTTGTGTGCGATTCTGCAACTTGAGACAGCATGGCCCAGCAAACAGCAAGATGTGCAGTAGTCTAGCACACGTTGGTATTGATTTTTTACCAAAAACCAGCAGACCCCATACCTATCCAAATCCTGGAAGGCTTATCCTTCAAGAGATCAAGTTTCAACACAAGCATAAGCCGTCGTGGGCATGTAAGTTGTGATGTACGCAGTGCCACCTGCAAGACCCGCCCCATATTTCCTGCAACAGAGCAAATACACGTTTCGTGAAACAAATTTGTTTCAAGGCAGGGATCTCTACCCAAACCGGCATTATTGGGGCTCCTTCTCACATTCAAGTCGATTGTCCACTTCAGAATTTGAATAGAAAACCCTTAACAAGGAGTTGTTCCCGCCGCAAGACGGCGGCAAATACTCATCCTTAGAAGTACATCGGAGCAAGAGATGATGATTATCCAGGGCAACAACGATGAATTCATGGCTAATCCTGAGTCGTTGCTAAAGCAACTGCTTGATTTCGTGAAAAGGGGGACGTCTATGAGGCGTTTTTCCAACTATAGAAAAACTGGAAAGGCTTGAGAGTAGCAGCGATCTCTTCCGAGGAGAAGAAAATGCCGGTTTCTCCAAGATTCTGTAAAGGGCCGGTGATGAACGATGATAGGGACCGGTGCAAACAAGGGTGCATCCGCGAGAGCTTGAGCTAGCTTTTAGCTGGCAGCGATGATTGATGTTCAAAGCGGAGAGGAAGGGGAGGCCGAGAGGGGGCGCAGGCCCCTCTCCCTGGGAACCATGGCGGCGGCGGCCATACAACCCCGAGCCTCTCTCTCTAGAAACTAGAGAGAGAGATAGATTTAATCCCATCTCTCACACATGAAAACTTACTTGCTTGTTACCTGCTACTGTGTGCTGGTCCTTAACCCGAGTGGCTGAAGGACGTACTTGCATGAGGCACCAGTACATCCTGCGTGATATTATTGTGGAGTGCTTCTGAGTAGGTGTCTCAAAATGCTTGCTAGTGAAATGGCCATCTTGTTACATGCTATCTTGCTCTTGTTCATGAAGTTACCATTTTGCTAGATCAGTCTTCACTTTATCTTGAATCTTGAATACAATCTTCTTGCTAGACTGATCTTTACATCTCTTGATCATACTATCTTGCATGATACAATGTACATGTGTTACTATCGACGTTTTAATTGCATTGTACCTATCATGTTCATACCTTCTAGCTTTTAAACTGTTAAATACTTATATCATTGCTGGAAGATGTAAATCCTACTGGGCGAGTGTGCTCATACCTGCTCTCTTTAACATTTTAGGTAGTGAAGGTAAAGCTAAATGATGGGACTTGTGTGCCGAGCGTGGAGTACACTTAGAGAGTCATTCCTATTTTTTATTTAGATTGGTCATTAAGTAATTTTTCCCTTTTTTTTTTAGAGATAGATAGATTGTGAGCAAGGAGTGTTTCATTTGACATTGGAGGTTGTATATTCGTTTTGATAAATAAAGGAAGAAAATTTGATTATTGCATTGTGGGCCCTATTTGTAATAGCTATTGGTCTATAGCTTCTGAATGCTGGCTTGTTCGTCTCGTCTCCCAATTTATTCCGCTGCTAAAATAAAAATTGGGGGCGTGATAGAGTGGTATCAGAGCCTCAGCTTTCTAAAGTCCTAGGATACATTAGAGGCAAAGTTATGAAACTACATTAAAGGATCATGTTGTGAGGATCTAGGTTCCTACGCTATTTGTGTCTAGCACTAAGCTAGGTCTATTGTTAGTACCTAGTGAGATGGGTAGAGCCCGTGGTTAGAATAGTTCAAAAGTTAATAAATTCATATTCACAAAAAATAACTTAGACTATAACTAACTATTAATCTTCTCTCAGGATCCTAAACATTCTTGGAGATGGCAGCCATCTGTGGCCAATGGCGCGATATGCATAACACAGTACAGGAGTTGGCGCAAGCATTGCAACAAGTCGTACAGGGTGGAGCTCGTGTCAGGTAGGAGAGTTACATAGGAATTTTTGAGGAATGGATCCTCCTAAGTTTGATGGATCTCCTGACCCCAAGGAGGCTGAAAACTGGATGCAAGAGATGGAACAGATGTTCACTGTAATGCAGTGCACGGACCAAGAGAGGGTCTTATTGGCCACTTTTCTACTAGAACGCGATGCAATGGCGTGGTGGGAGGCTACCAAAGCTACATTGTCTGATACTCCTACTACTTGGGCTGAATTCATAGAACACTTCAACAATAAATATTTCTCTGAAAGTGTTCGTGAGAAGAAAGCTATGGAATTCGCTGCTCTTAAATAGGAAGATCATCAGTGGCGGAGTATGAGCCCATTTTGCTAGGTTGTCCCTCTATGCACCACACTTAGTCGGGACAAAGAAGATGAAGGCAAAAAGATTCCTAAGTGGATTAAATCCACCATTTATTCCCCTATTGGCGTCAATGGACATTCAAGTTTACAACAAGATGGTGAAACGAGCTTAATTAGTAGAAGATGCCATAGAGATGACCAAAGGAGATAATGAGAAGTCCACCCCAATGAAGGGTAGAACATTGACCCCAAGGGTTATCAACCTAAAAGCCCTAAAAAGAGATTAAATAAAGACAATGGTCACTTAAAGAATAAGAAGCCTAAGAGAGGAGACCAACCACATGACGCAATCCTATAATTCAAGGAGAATTGTTGGCACTGTAGTCGAACGGGACATAAGGTTGAGTGTTGGAGAAAGATGGGGGCCGTCTGCGATGCGGAAGTATGAGCCACCAGATCAGTGGTTGGTCTCAATTAAAGAATAAGGATCTCACATCAAGGCCGGCTTCAAGCAACAATAGGAAAGGAATGCTCTTGGAAGAATAGAAGGGGGTAGAGCGGCATGAGGTAGATCTACTCACATTGACATCACAAGCATCATGTAATCTTGGTGCTTCTTTTAAATCTCCTTGTTAGTATCGTCTTCTCCTATTGATCAAGTCATAATTGAGAAGAAAGTGACAGAAATAATTTTTATGGGTTTTCATCAAAATTCTTTTGAAGGCGACATAGGGTTGTAAGGATGGCGACAGGGTAGGGCAGGTAGCGACAGGGCCTGCAAGGGTCGCGACAGGGCTGTCTGCTCAGGCTGCCAGAACGCGACGGGGTGTCCTGTCGCATTCAGAACGCGACAAGAAAGGCGTCACGACGGGCTTGAGAAGGCGACATGTCGGGCCGTCTCTTTCTCAGGTCCGTGGCCTGAGTCTGAAAGAGCTCTGATCTGTCTTGGATTGCGGTCCAAAAACTTGCCTTTTTGACATAGGGTAGTTCAAAAATCGTAACTAATTGTATACACTATGAAAAATCATGAAACTAGTTTTAAATTAATCTAGACATGCAAGGGTACTTCCAGTAATTAGGAATTGGAAAGTAATCATGGTATCGACATAGTTCTAACAAGTTGAACAAGAAGCAACTTGATTCCAGGTACAGCAGAGATGAATGATTTAATTCGAGCACATGCTTGATAAAAATTAGGGCTTTTAGGGGAAAAAGATCCCTAATAACAAGTAGTTTCTACAGTAAAATTTTTATGGCATGGGAACAAGTGTACATGGAGATCTGATTTAAACATGATGACTCGAGGTTATCATGTATGCAGAACTTCAAAAATCAAGAACAAAAGATTGGTTTGATGAAAAATTATGAAACAAGAGTGCTTTTGTTCCTGGTGATTGGAACTACCTATAGATAGATTTGGTTGGTTTTGCTTGTGAGAATGCTACCTTTGACTCGATTTGTCTTCTAGGGCTTAGAACTCCAAGAACGAAGGAAGAAGCTTGATGGATCTTCCTCTCCTCGATTTCTCCTCCTCCTTGGCCTCTTCTCCACATCTAAGAACCCCTTTGCATGAGCTAGGGTCGGCCATGAGGATTTAAGAGGTGTATTTATATAAACACAAGTTCATATTCCTACTACTACTCAAATTCCTCTTAATTCTGAGATTTCCTAACTCCACCTTTCCTCTCTTGCTTTCCAATCTCCAATTGGGTTAGGATAGTATCTAAATTCGTGCTAGACTATATGGGGTAGGTTTAGGAATCCAATTCCAACTCTAATTACCACTTTTATTGCTTTAATAACCCCTTTCCAATTATGAGATAATTAAACTCCGAATTTAGGGTATTTTCTTATTATTCTCCCTTTGTAAAATTCATATTTTGACCCAATAAATCTAGAGGGTCCATTAAGCAAAGTCCTTACTATTTTCCATTTAATGGGTTTTATTTAATGCTCTTTTCATTTAAATATCCATTTAGCTAGGTTTAATCTTTATTTAAATTTTTATTTTTCTTAATAATTCAGGTTGCTACACACACTGGGATTTCCATCTTCTGCATAAGGCCAGATGGTCGCTGTTGCTCGGCCTTCACTTGCTGGCATACTAAACACGGGATACATAATCTGCCACATCCCTCTTCATGCCAGACCACCAAAAGGACCTCTTCAAATCCTGGTACATCGTAGTTACCCAGATGAATAGAGAATCGCGATCTATAAGCCTCCGCTAACACATGCTCACGGACATCTACCAAATCAGGGACACAACACGGTGATGAAACTAATCACACTGTCCTCATCAGAGCAATGCCCGCCTTTCTCACTAGCTCCTGGAGTCTAGGGTCGGCTTTCTGTTGCTCGATCACCTCATCCAAACCGAGGACCTAAGAGATAATTGAGCTACAAAAGCCTGGCATAGAGATGGCTCTAACTCAGTCAACGCGCAAGCCGCATCCTCCAACATCTTCCAGTCCTGCTGGAGAGATGGTCTCTTCCTACTTAGGGCATCAGCTACGACATTCGCCTTCCCATGGTGATACTGAAGGTCGAAGTCATAGTCCTTCAAGAACTCAATCCATCTTCTCTGCCTCAGGTTTAATTCCTTTTGGGAGAAAAGATACTTCAAGCTCTTGTGGTCGATGAACACCTCAAATCTGACACCATAAAGATAGTGCCTCCAGATCTTTAGTGCATGAACCCTGCTGCAAGCTCCAATCATGAGTCGAATAGTTCTTCTCATGCTCCTTCAACTGACGAGAAGCATATGCCACTACCCTTCCTTGCTGCATCAAAATGCAACCAAGGCCAATCCGAGACGCATCTGTGTAGATAGCAAAACCCTCTACATCGCTCGACAAGACTAACACGGAGCTGACGTGAGCTTAGTCTTCAACAATTAAAAACCACTCTCACACTTCTCGGACCAGACAAACTTCACTCCCTTCTAGTGAGCTGAGTCAATGGGGCGGCGATGGATGAAAATCCCTTAATGAATCGCCGATAGTAACCAGCCAAACCATGAAAACTACGAATCTCCGAAGGGGTCTTGGGGGTCTCACAATCAATAACTGCCTGGACCTTTGCTGGATCAACAGCTACACTAGCACCGGAGATAACATGCCCGAGGAATGAACCTCGCGCAACCAAAAGGGCACTTGCTGAACTTTGCATACAGCTTGTGCTCACGGAGAACCTCTAATACTACCCTCCATGCTGACGGTGTGTGGCCTCATCCGGAGAGTAGACCGCACATCATCAATAAACACTACGACAAAGCTATCTAGATATGGCCTAAAAACCCTGTTCATGATATCCATGAACACTGCAGGGGCATTGGTCATCGAAAGGAAGAACAAAAACTCATAATGTCCATAACGGGATCCGAATGCCGTCTTGGACACATCCTCACTCCGAATCCTCAACTGATGATAACCAGATCGCAATCAATCTTAGAAAAGACTGATGCATCTTGCAACTGGTCAAACAAAGCATCGATACGAGGTAAGGGATACCTGTTCTTCACTGTCACTTGGTTTAGCTTCCTGTAATCGATGCATAACCTAAGTGATCCATCCTTCTCTTTACAAATAAGACAGGTGCGTCCCAAGGGGAAACACTAGGGCGAATAAATCCCTTATCTAGCAACTCTTGCAACTGCTTCCTTAACTCGGCTAACTCACAGGTGCATCCGATATGGAGCCTTCGAGATAGGAGAGGTGCCGGAAGCAACTCTATGGTGAACTCTATCTCTCTATCCGGTGGCAATCCAAACAATCATCGGGAAAGACGTCTGGATAATCATGCACTACCTCGATCTCTGCAAGAGTAGGTGACTCATCAGCCTCAGGTACTTACACCACGCTGGCAAGAAAAGCGTCACAACCCTTGTTTACCATGCGCATCGCCTTCATGGCAGAGATGACTAACTTTCCTGCCAAGTTCCTTGGCAAGGGATGAGAGAACTCGTCCTCACCAGGAATGCGGAAAACAATCCTCTTCCCACGACAATCTACTAACGCATAGTGCTCCTCTAGCCAATCCAGACAAAGAATAGCATCATAGTCCTTCATCTTTAGCAAGAAGAAACACCCTTCTAGGACTCTATCCTCAATGCACATAGGTAACGACGGAATACACTTCCCAGTCGATACCGTACCCACAGGTGTGTGTATAGATAACGGGACTTCTAAATCCTCAGACTCTACGCCTGACTCTAGAGCTAACGGCATAGCGAAATGCTCGGAAATGAAGGAGTGAGTGGCACCCATATCAAACAAAACCTGAGCGTACACACCTAGAAGTAAAACCGTACCTTCGGTGACATGCTCTGCCTGCTCGGCATCCTCTCGTGCTAGAGAAAACACTCGAGCTGGGGCTCGAGGCCCTCCTGGTCTTCCTATAGCGGCGCTGCTGCTGCTACCGCTGTTGGGGCTGGCGCTCCACGTTGGACTCCCTGCTGAAGTCTCGGACAATCCTTGATCTTGTGGTCGCTGCTTCCGCACTTCAAGCACTTCCCCGCAATCAGCCAACACTCCGTACCACCATGTGTCTTCCCGCAATGGGGACACTCCTTCTTCACACCAGGGGAACGTTGAGTAGGTACCTGTGCACTACTGGTTGTTACTGGACTCTGCGATGCCTGGTACACTGCTTTCTTCTTGTCCTGCCGTGGAACGTAGCTGCAGGCCTCTTCTGTGAAGCCTTCTTCTCCTCGAGATACTGCTCCATTCACCCTCCTGCCTACAAGCAGCGCTAAGGGCTTCGTCTAAGGTATGATTGTCAAACGCCACTAGCCTCTTCCTCAGTGATGGATTTAGGCCCATCACGAACTTCTTTGTTTTCCTGCGCTCGTCTGTCACGATATGAGGTGCATATTTAGATAATTCTACAAACCTGGCCTCATACTCGAGCACGGTCATGGAGCCCTGGGTCAAGGAAAGGAACTCCTACTCCATCCTATCCTGGATATGCTCGGGGATGATTTGGCCCGAAAGAGCCTCACGAACTCGTTCGAAGCCACGTCAATAGCTCCGTCCTCGAATCGGGTATGCAGTAAGGAAGCCCACCATACATCAACTCTCTCATGTAACACAATCTTCATAAGCACCACACTAAACAATTCTAACTTAACAGGATATACAGCATATAAACTAACACATACCTGTAGCATATAGGTGGCTAAAGTAACCTTATCCTCGTCTGCACACCTAACAGCTCGGAAGATCTTCTCGATCTCCCTCATCCAGTTTTCAGCTAGCAATGGGTCGCTCTCCCCCTTAAAAGGGTGGCAACATCCTCTTGAATCTTTCCATGATGGAAGGCCCACCATGGTCCTGAGCTGGAATTTGAGCCTGCTACAACAAACAATAAGCAACACATATTCAAAAAACATCATGCCATTAATAAAGCAGACTACTCTTTCTTTCATTATTCTAACCTGAGCCTCCAACTGGGCCTGGAGTGCAGCCTGGGTGTGGGCCTGCGTCTGCATGGCCTGCACTAGACCCTGCATGAACACTCCATAATCCACTGGCGGCGGTGGGGAAGTACAGGACCCCGAGGTGCCGGGACCTGCTGCTCAGCTGCTCCTCACGCCTTTGCTCGCCCTCACGAGCAGGAGCACCGCCACGTTACCACGCGATGCCATGGCTGCATTAAATTTCATCCACTATTAGAGCTATGTAATTTACTCCTAACCATTTTCTTATCTATTTTCCATTCATTATAATCAATTCTACACATGTGGACAATTCTATAAAGATTAGCATGTAATGAGGATGATGACTTATGTATATTTATGCACTATCTCAATCGGTTCGCTCTGATACCAATCTATGTGACAACCCTCCTATATCGGTACGATTATACCAATCCACGTCGGTATAGTGAGTCTCGTCATAGTGGGACATTTACCCAACACTAACATACGATCGAGATGTACACAAATATAAATACAGAGTAGCGGAAGAAAAAAACTACTATCTTTCATTTCATCATCCACATTTAACCATACATGATCATATAGCGAATTAAAGAGCTAATGTCCACATAATATAAATTAAAATTCCAAAATACAAAGCTTGTCACAATTTCATAATATTTCAATTACATACTATGAAAGCAAGTACAATTATGGTGACCACAAAGCTACTCTCCTCGCTCGGAGTCACTCTCCGCGTCTCCTCCAAAGGAGTGGGGTCACCTGCTAAACCTGTACGCCGAAGCAAGGAATGAGTCTAATAGACTCAGCAAATAACTCCATACCGTCACACATGCATATATCACAAGTAAGTTCTACTTCTTCATTAAATCAAACATATAGCATGGTTGAGACAATGAAATAAACACCTATCATGGTATTTCTACAACTTCACAACATATGATACATGATTCATGCCATCTCAAAACAAAATACCTATCACATGCTTTCTACTCATCCCTTCACATGAGAGCTAACATTTTACATTTAGGCTAACAAGGTAGTCTTCTAAGCATGGAATCTCACACACATATAAAAGAAGTACTCCTAACATGGATTCTACATATTCTTGTACATGTAAGGCATCATTATAAACATATGAAGGTTGCTGTTTTGACATGAACTTAATAATTTCATAACCTGAATTACAAAGTTACACTCTAACACATTTATATATCACATGGTTACATATTTACACATTCACATGGTTCGCTCTTTACACATTACACATGTGCACATGTTCACATTACACAATTTACACATTTCACATTTACATTTCACATTAAATCCGTTACACATAGTCCAAACCACCATTAGAAGGACACATCACATACACATAACACATAGACGCCACCTAGGCAACACAGTGACGACTTTTGGACTGCGCAGACCGGGAGAAGAACTCTCCACCGTAACCAGTGGTACTTGTCCACCTCCAGGATTTCATCCTAATGCCCATAGGATTTTACACAGAGAACCTTCCCGTGGGGACTTTTCCATGGTACGGTTCCACAGCCCTCTATGGAAGCAGTGTCACACACGACCCATTTTACACATTTCGGTTTTTAACACACACATATTACACAATATGACGCATTACTTATAGTTTTATCATTAACACATGGTTTAGTTTTTCCCAAATCATGGTACTACTGTTGACAGGGTCAAACACTTCAAATTTACACTAATCAGGTTGGGAACACCTAATCAAATCCTAATTCGTTAAGCATGCATAAACCATTCAATTTCGCATGGAAGTTTCACCACATAGCCTACTGTTACCCAAATTTCATGAAAATTTAACCACACACTGTTTCAGGTGTCTGACCATACCTGCAAATTTTCACATTTTTATGAATTACATATAATTTACAGAAAATAAAATACTCATTCTCATGCCACAATTCATTCAATTATCGTATGAAGCACAACATAATTATTGGATTTGACGGTTTTCAGACCTGTATCTAACATGAATGCTATCACATAAATTTTATCCGAATTTATTTCACATCATACTATTTACTGTGATTTTTACATGACCCAACACATGCTTCTAATTTCATTACAGAAATTGTAATAAATCACATGATCATGGGAAAATTTTCCATATTGCAGAGCATGGACTGGCAAGCATACACATGATCTAGAAAATTTATGGCATTCAAATTCCTCATGGATCGTTTGAACAGTCAAGTAGCATAACAAAGACCTTATCTAACATGCGCTTCAAATAAATGTAACAATTACACAATTTGCAGAAATTCACACAAACTTCCACAACATGTTCTATTACCTACATTACATAACATATAATAAATCACATGATCATGCGTAAAACTTCGGAATTTATCGTATATAAGGAAGAACAGCTCACTGTTCTGTCCTGAAGAACTCAACGGCAAAGGCTGGCCGTTTAAGGTGTTAACGGCAGCATCGTCTGCCGCCAACTGAAGAGCTTAATGGAAAGGGATCTTGCCGTTAAGTTCCTATCTGTGCAAACACAGACCGAGCTCCAAAGATAAGGGGAATGTGGGGTTCCAGGACACGATTTAAATCTGAGAAAAATACCTATGACCTACTGGACATACACATGGACAAGGTGGATGGGTTACTTGCCTCTTACAAAATCTCCAAAGGGATCAAAATAGGTGATGAAGCTCTCCTTGGCAGTGCCAAGAAGTCTCCACAAAGCTTTCCCTCGGGTTCTAGGTCGAAGTAGCCACCAGTCTGAAGTTGGGGAAGCCTTCCCCTACGTCCACACTCCTCCAGTTGCAATAGCTTGCAGGGAGAAGCTTCAAACCGCCGGATCAAAGCTTGCAAAGGTCAGTCTTTCTCCTGTTCTTAGCTAGGGTTTCTTTCTCTCCTTACAAAGAGCCAAGAGAGCTCTTACAGGTTGCAAAGGGGTTGTTTTTATAAAGAGAGACCTTCTGTCTCACGCAGGGCCTGATGTGAAGGCTGAGAGCCATTGGGGACGTCTCCCCAATCAGTGAGCAAGGCAAACCCGAGATTTCAGGGTCTGCTGTGCACAGAAGTTCAGAGAAGTAGACGTCCACATAGATGGCCGTCTACTTTAGTGTTAGCGTCCATCGACATGGACGTTGGCTCATCATGGACGTCCATCCATGTTGACGCCAATTTGCTCTTCGGCCAGAGCTTAAAACATGCAGAAAACCATGCTTACACTATATATATTTACATGCCATATATGTAATATGATGTACACACTACTACAACATGTACTCAAGCAATATTTACAATATAACATCGTACGTAAGTATCCACATACGTATACGTGATATATACATACAACATGACTCACACACATAAGATAAAATGACAACTAATTCTAGGCCTTACAGATGTTGGTGCGGCGCCCATGCCGCCATGATAGCATAAGCCTGTCACGGTTGACTTATGTGTCGCAACACCATTGCGACCCTTTGACCCGTCATGACACCAGATAGAGGGGGTCCTGGAACAGGCCTCCAAAGGATCATCCAAAAACAACTATAATGCATCCATTCAGGGGAGGAGGGCATGGAAGACTATAGGAAAGCATGTAAATAGACAACCACCACCCTCAAACCCCCGAATCATGCATTAAACAAGGCGTTCTACACTCAAGGAAAACCTCTCAACGACGGCACGACCAGAACACACGACGCATCCCGACGACACGTCATGAACGCGACGCCCAGGGTGGAGGACAAGAAACATGTCACGACCGACACTGTTGTTGTGACGCTATCGTGACCCTGAGGATGGGGCCAGGAGCCGGATCTTACATCCTTCCCCCCTTAAGAGATTTCATCCTCGAAATCGCAGAAACCCAGTTTGAGAAGGTAGGCTGGGGGGAAAACAAAAACCAATCCAGTCAAACAAGTATGGAAATTGCTCTCTCATCTCGTCCTCGCGTTCCCAAGTGGCCTCGCCACCCACGCGGTTCTCCCAAACGATCTTGACGAGCTGAATCTGCTTCCTGGGCAACTACTGCACTGTATGGTCACAACTCTGATTGGGTACTCTGGCACTGACAAATCTAGTGCACCTCAATCTGTGCGTAATCTAGCACGTATGACGGATCTACAATGTACCTCCTCAACTGCAAAATGTGAAAAATGCTATGCACTGCCACTAACTCTGCAGGAAGATACAACTGGTACGCGACCTCCCCGATCCTCTCTAAGATGGGGAAAGTCCAACATACCTCAGATGAGCTTTCCGCTCCTACTGAACCACATAACCTTGATCGGCAAGACCCATAAGAACACGAGGTCACCTACCTCGAACTGCAACAGCCTCCTACGAATATCTACATAACTCTTCTATCTGCTCTGTGCTACCTACAGTCTCTACCTGGCCAAACTGACTATCTCTACACACTGCTATACCATCTCTGGCCCTTGGAGCTGCCTCTCACCCACTCGAACCAGTGAAGCAGTGTTCCACATGGCTGACCATACAAAGCCTCATATGGTGTCATTCCAATGCTAGAGTGGTAACTGCTATTATATTCAAACTCTAGCATTGGAACGTGCAACTCCTACTTGCCTCCACAGTCCAAACATCACGCTCTCAACATATCTTCTAGTGTCTAAATGTCCTCTCTGACTGGCCATCTGTCTGAGTGGTACACTGAACTCAACCTCAACTCTGTTCCAAGAGTTCTCTGCAAACTGTGCCAAAACCCTAAAGTGAACTTTGGATCTCTGTTGGAAACAATAGAAACTGGAGTCCCGTGCAACAGAACGACTCGGTCCATGTACAACTTGGCAAGCCTGTCCACTGACCATGACATTCTGACGGAAAGGAGTGCGCTGACTTGGTCCACCTGTCAACAATCACCCATAGGCCATCATGTCTCTACGGAGATGGGTAAACCAAACACAAGTCCATGGTGATGTCGTCCCCTTCCACTCAGGAATAGGCAACACTGTAGCTCACCACCAGGATGCTGATGCTCTGCCTTCACATACTGATAGGTAAGCAATGAGCGACAAACTCTGCCACACTTCTCTTCATCCCAAGCCACCAGAAGAACCTTTTCAGGTTATGATACATCTTGGTGGAACCAGTATGAACAACATACCTCGACCTATGAGCCTCTACTAGCAGCGGCTGCTGCACATCATAAGGAACGTACAATCTGCCTCTGAACCTGACCTCACTGTCCTCGTCTAGCTCAACCTCTGGCATCTGCAAAACGTCGGCTAACTCTGCATCTGCCTGCTATGCCTCTAGCGCCTGACGGTACACGGATGGATGAACTGAGAAACTGGTCATCATTGCACGATCTTTGTACCTCGAAGGACAGAAAACTCTTTATGTGAGGTCCTCAAATAGCCTCCACTCTCTGACCATCAATGAACTCAGTCAAACTAAGTTGCTCAAAGCGTCCGCCACATAGAAGAGGGTAAGGTCATAGTCCTTCAAATACTCCATCCATCTTCGTTGCCTCAAGTTCAAATCCTTCTGAGTGAAGATGAACTGCAAGCTCTGGTGATCTATGAAGATCTCAAACGCCTCACCGTACAAGTAGTGCCTCCACAACTTCAGAGTGAACACTACGGCCGCCAACTCTAAGTCATGAGTAGGGTAGTTCTCTTCATGCTTCTTCAATTGCCTAGAAGCATAGGCGACGACCCCACCATGCTGCATCAACACTGCACCCAAACCTAATCTTGAAGCGTCGGTGTACACCACAAAACCTCCACTGCCTAACGGTAAGACCAACACTAGTGCTGAAGTCAACCTCTCCTTCAGCTCCTAAAAACTTTGCTCATAGTCCTCTGTCCAAACAAACCTGGTCTCAAGTTTGGTCAAGCGGGTCAACAGCTCTGCTATCCTGAAAAAGTTCTGGATAAACCTCATGTAATAGCCTGCCAAGCCCAGCAAGCTGCGAACCTCTGACACTGAAGTGGGCTGCTCCCAAGACAACTGCTCTACCTTGGTAGGGTCAACTCCCACACCAGAACCTAAGATCATGTCACGCCCCCATATTCATATGTCAGAATTGCAGCGAAAATCAAAATCTAAAATACTGAAGTCATCATAAATCTTGACCAATACCTCAAGACACACTAGAGCGCGACACTCACATCAAATGAAAGAAGAGGATGAAAGGACCGAGCCTTAATCACTTCATTAGGGCCCATAAATTTATTTCTCTAAGAAATAAGATTCTGCCGCAACAATATTCACATTTAAATCTCAAAATTTGACTCATCCCATCACAATATAGTTTGCTACGATAATCATACAATCCCAACACATAAACCAACATGATGAATATGTGATTCCTACATCCATGATGCACACTTAGACAGATCATCAACTGTTTCTTTTATTCATTGCATGGTTTGTACAAACACTAATTTTCAAAGAACACTCCTCACGGATCTGACCACAGTGGTCTACAATATGATACATGATTCCCTCACACATAAAAAATTTCAGAAATTAAACTCCTCCAAAGCGCTTCCAATCTCCCCAACAGTGGTCAGCTACATGCTAAACATGCTTTAATCACTTGAAATGTTAATAGGTTTATGACAAACTACCTAATAGGATTTATATCTCATGGTGCAGGCAAATATACTTAATTAACATTTAACAAACTAAATTCAAAGGATAAGGTAGAATAATCAAGGTAACATGAAGCATGAAGTATCGGACAAGAGTTTCATTCTACAGAATTCGAAGTAATCATGGTAATTGTCAACCATGTGAATGGTACAACAGTCAAACTATGTTCCAGTCAATAAGAGACAGATGAACAGATATTGGCCATTTCAAACAAATCAAACTTATCAAGTCAAACGAACGAATCAAACATAACATATCAAATAGCACATCGTGCTTCATTCATATCAAATAACAAAAGGCACTTTCCAATCTTGCACACATATGGATGCCAATGCCAAGCACCACTCAAATTTGGTTGATCTATACTAGTACGTCGGGGTGCTCCACCCTAGGAGCAGATCAGGCCCCTATTGCACAGGCATTTGATCAGGGATATCATCCCAATAGTAGTGCCAAATTCAAATCAATATGGCCATTCAGAGTCAAGAAGGACAGAAGTGTAAGATATCAAAGAGGCCAATAACATAAGCTCAGATCAAGGAACTTCAAGAGTATAAATTGGCAAGGATTCAAGCTATCATAATGGATCAAGTCATGCAAGCAAGCTCAAAGGGGTTCCCTATACATTTCTTTTGGTTTCAGATTCAAGACAAACATATCCAAGGTAATTTCAGTTGAATTACATAGGAGACAGAAATCAAGATGATTTAAGAGTCATTAGAATAATCTTCACCTTTTATCACTTTTAACATGTACAAGATACTAAGGTTGCTGTCATGTTGGTTGCTCTTCTATAGAGCAGATCATGGTGGCCGGAAGGGCCAATCAAATTGACAGTTGAATGTACCAGAAGGAATAGTCGAGGTGGATAGAAGGGCCAATCGGAGTTGCCACAAAGGGTCAGTCATAATTTGTCAAAGAGAACAGTCGAAGTGGCTAGTCGAAGTTGACAGTCAAAGTGTCCAGTCGAAGTTGACAGTCGAAGTGGACAGTCGGAGTTGATAGTCGAAGTTGCCATGAGGGCCAGTCAAAGGTGCAGATCAAGAGTGCCACAAGGCTAGTCAAAGTTTGTCAAAAGAGAATAGTCGAGGTGGTCAAAAGGCCATTCGAAGCTTAACAAGAAAGAATAGTTGATGTTGTAAAGAGACTTAGACAAGGATTCCAACAAGGAGGTTGATGGAACCATCATATGATCATTCTTGAAGTGTGCATATCCAATTTAATGGTCCTAGAAATGCATGGTGACATGGATAAATCAGATGGGTTCCTATTTAGGATGGTCAAGGGAAACTGGCCATGTTTCTTGGGAACAAAGGTCAGGATTCCAAAGAACAGGCAGAAGCAAGGTGAATCTAGTGAGGGTGTGAGGTTAAGGAAATCCTAAACCTCTATTGATCAAACATTACACAAATCAAAGGTGTTCTACTAGGTTCTTACAAAACATATCCACGAATACTTTGAACAAGAACAAGCATTTTAATGTGTGCCTGAGAAAACCTACCTTTTTGGTTGCTTTTTAGATCCCAACTCCTAAGGTTGCAAAAGAGGCCAAGAAGATCTTCTTAATCTCCAGCTTCTATAGGTCGAGGCAGTGGTCCAAGTATGAAGAGCTCCAGCTCTCAAAGCTCCAAGCTCCAATCTGCAGGATCATCCCTTCAGCTCTTCAAATTCCAAGATCACCTTCGGTTCTTCACTGGACAAGGCAGTGGATGTAGAGGGAGAAAGGCTCCAGACAACCTTTAGGACAGGAAGAAGGCATAAAGTTGGTTGCACATTGATTTGATTTCTTACTCAGATGCCGACTATGCTGGATGTAAACTTGATAGGAAAAGCACAAGTGTTTTTGTCAATTTCTAGGAGGTTGCATGGTATCATGGGCATCCAAGAAGCAACACTCAGTTGCACTTTCCCCTGCAAAGCAAAATATGTTGCTACAGGGAGTTGTACAGCTCAAGTGTTGTGGATCAAAAGTCAATTGCTTGATTACAACATTGACATTGGATGCACACCTATCCTATGTGATAGCACTAGTGCTATCAATCTTTCTAAAAACCCAATTCAACATTCAAGAACTAAGCACATTGAAATCAGATATCATTTTCTGAGAGATGAGGTTGCAACAAAACATTGAACTAGAATTCATACTTACAGAAATCAAGTGGCTGATATTTTACAAAACTTTTGGCAGAGGACAGATTCACATCCTTAAGAAGAGAGCTTGGGATTTTCAAAATGCACTAATCTTTCTTGGAAACTAGAATAATTAGCTTTTTATGCAATGATTATTTGGTATATCAAGTGGTGAACTATGGAAGGAGAATTCAAGCTTTCTAGAAACTATCATTATGTGTGAGGAAAATCCTCCGCCAAGTATCAATAGTCTCTCTTGTATAAAGGTCATCAAATCATAGCAATTGAGATTGATAACTTTTCTTTTGAATAAAATGCTTGTGTCTGTATGTGATTATTTGTTCTATCCTACTTTTCTATGTTTGTTAATTCTTCTTGACTGAATGCACACATTGAGGGGGAGCACATGTTTTGGGAAGAGTGATTGTATTTGTAGGAAGGCAACAATGCTTGTACATAAGTTGTCAGGAAACAAATGCAAATTTGATCAACTTGATGAGCAATGTCAGTGAAGGTTTTCATTCAGATTCAAGTCGACACATAATTGGTGTTGTGTCAACACTAGTTCCTTATTATGAGATTGAGAGTGATCATTATCCATATTCTGTGTCGATACACAGCAACTCTTGTGTCGACACGTCCCTTCTTTGCTTGACATCAAATCTTTCAAAATCTTCCAAAACATATTCTTTGATATTCTTTCATTTTGAAGAAGGAGAATCTTTACTTTGATGAATTTTGACTGAGTCAACATTCAGGGAGAGCTAAAGAATTCAATGATTTTTCTTACATCAGACCAAACATTTAGTGGTTTGCTTTTTATGAAGTTCAAAACCTTGACCATTAAATCTTCTAAAATCAACCAAGAATGCATATTTAACAATCTAAAATATTCTTAAGTCACATTTTTTATTCTCTAAAATTCAAAAGTAATTTGATCTCTTGGTTGAATAATTTCAAAATCAGTATTGTTTTTACACATCTTTTGATAATTTGAGAAAGGCTAAGTATGTGTCCAACTATTGGTATCTATCAAATATCAATTCTCTCTTGGCAGAGCAATGGCTGGCATACTGAGAAACTGCACACCTTCACAAAAAGTGATGAGCTATGTTTTGGCATGAAGTGTCCTGCTATCTCTGCTCTAAGGGGTTCAATCAAATATTCAATTTAATGTTAACTGAGTAACTGGGATAGTGACGTCTGATAAACGTATATTCTCGTGTCAAAAAGTTTTCATCAACCCCTTAAGGCAGAATGATTGGTACTCTCAAGTAACCAGGGACTCAGGTGTGTAAAAAGTATGTGTACTTGAGTGAAAAAGATGTAATATATCTAACTGCTCATTACTTTTACTTCAAGGAAAATACAACAAACAAAATAGTCAACAACTTGCTTAATTCAGATCCTCTAGAATGTTTAACTTCAATACTGATTAGAATTTATCCTAGAGGGGTTATTTTGCAATTGTTGAGTAAGGTTTAAAAGAATAATTTGTTAGTGAACAGAATATTTTAATTCTATTAAATTTTGCTCTAGGTTCTTCATATTTTTCTGATGCTCAAACATTGTCTACTACTCTTCAAACCATTAAATTTGAAAAAGGAATGATAAAAGAATTTGATAGTGACATCTTTAACATATTAAAAATCCCTAAAAAATTGATATTCAAGTCATTTTCATCATATTAAAGACTCTCTTTCCCCTCCTTTCACAACTCTTGAATTCTTGTTTTCATAGGTCGACACACTCTACTCTTGTGTCGACGTAGTTTGAATCTCAGGTCGACACACTTGCATCTTGTGTCGACACACTTTCACCCAATCAATGGTTCTGGACTAGGTTAGATGAATCGTCAGCTCATCTTACCATCTCTATGTGAGTGTCAATCCTATTTCAAGGACCACAACCCTAGGGCGGTGCTACACGTTCAACTTCCCATCTTTAAACTTCCCTCCTCTCCTTCATCACTGGAAGAATGAGATTCTATGGTTTCCACTTCATCCATCTTGCTTTTTCATTTTCCATATCCAGTCTCCATGGCACCCAAGCAAACACCAAGGCACAGAGGAAAGGCAAAGCTGCAGCAAAAGGTGTGGTTATTCATGATCAACCAGTGGAACCACAGTCAAAGTTCATCAATGATCCTACGAAGAGGAAAAGAGACTCCACCCCTTCAGGTATTCCTCTAACGTACCAAGTCTACACCACAGAGCAAAGGGAAGTCTGTTGTGCCACCCAGATACCCTAAACGCAGGATTCTAAGGATACCAGTTCTTCTGAGGAAACTAGTTCCTCCTCAGTCGAAGGTACACCAAGTTCAAACCCTAATACAGAAACACCAAAACCCCTCTTCATCTGATGAATCACAGTCTCAACCAGAAACTCTTCCAAAAACAACAGTACCTGAGTTGCATATGATTTTGAAGCCATGGTTAGTTGACATCCATGATACAGCTTTATCAACTGCCTTTCCAGAACTTCTTCCCCTATTTGAATTTCAAGGCTGGCTCAAATTCATCAGTGAGCACAGTAATTTTTATTCACGATTGGTCCAAGAATTCAACAAAAATCTTGTTGATACAGAAGGGGGTTTAAATATGAAGTGAAGGTGTGAAATCTACTTTACTCAAGAGTTTGAACATCAAATTTTTTATATTCCTAATTCTGATGAAGATTTTTATATTTTCCAGTTTGATCTTTATGATGCTTATTCAGTGCTTTCTGGGTTGCCTCATGACAAACTACATGCAAGCAAACACATGTTACAAGCTTGAATGCTAATACTTTTCCACCACTACATCGGTTAGTGCATCATATGTTCACCACTATTCTTACACTCAGGTGGTGGAAGCAACAACTCACAGATATTCAAAGACTTTTGTTGTTTTGCATGTTGAAAAAAAATTAGGTGGATCTCACTGAGATCATGTTTAGATTATGTCTGAAACAACAAGGAACTACATAGATCTCTTCCTTATGCTGCACACCTAACTTCTCTTTTTAAAAAGGTCAGTGTCTCATTTTCAATGAGAAGGTTCAAAGGATTCCTCAATATAACATATATTGTCTAAATAATGTGGTAAGATACATGAAGTTCAAAATTCAAGGAACTCAGATCACCAGAGGTCCAGTATTGGAACAAGAGTCAGAACATGCTGTAGAACAGCCAATTCCTAGTGAAGACCCTCATGTGGATCCTCCTCAAGATACACAAGTGGACCAGCCACCATTGGAGCAGGAATTACCCTCATATGTGCCTGAATAGTCCATTCCACAGAGGTTCCACATGAGAGTGTGCCACTCAAGGTTTGATTGTTCAATCCTCCTCCTTCCAACATCAAGGATCAGCTTCCAATCCACTGGTGGATCTACAGTACCTCCTGAACTCTATCATTTTCGTCAACTTTAGTTTGACAATTTGAATTTTCTATGAGAGAAATGTCAACAGTTTTGAGTTCAGAAACAGAGATTGGAAAACATAGTAACAAATCATTTCTTGAAGCAACAGAACTTGCAGAACATGCCTCAAGAAGGTTTAATAGATTGGTTGGCACACTTGTGATGCATCAACTCAGCTATCATTTCTACATCTAGGGTTCAAGATTTGCTCACAAGAGTCGTTGATAATTCACAACAGGAATTCACACTGGATAGGAAGCCGTAACTGAATATACCCAAGTGTACACTATCTTTTGCACACTTGTTAGTAATATGGAACAGATGAATGAGCATACAACACATTGACCACAGATTGAGGAACTTAAAAATGATTTCAATTCTGTCTCGAAGCTGAGAGATGAACTAGCACTGGGGATTGACGCTATGCTACTTCTTCCACAGTTGTCCCTCCTATGCCCCATGGCATTGATCAAATGGATGTTCATATCTCTGAGAATCTAAAGAAGATGGAGGACACACTTCATACAAGACTGACATCTGTTCAACTTTTACTGCGAAACAATTTCGCAAATTCGGAAGAGAAAATGGAAAGCATTGACAGCAAGCTCTTTTCTCTTCCCCTAGCTCTCCTCAGTTGTTTTGCTTTCTGTGAGACACGCCATTTTTTTTACTTCTCCCACCCCTCCTTTCTCTCTTCCCTAGGCAGGCCCCCGCCCCTCTCTTCCTCTTTTCTTCTTTTATTCTTACTTTCTCCGCAGCTCACTCTCCCTCGTCTCTCTCGCGCTCTCTCTCATTCTCTGTTCTCCCTCTCTGTGTGTCGACGATGCTTCCGTGGCCTGTGGAGAGGAGCTCGTGCCACCGATTTCCCATCCTCCCTTGCTAGATGCTTGGAGGAGAAAGCTGCCGCCGCCCTTCGCCAAAGCCTAGATCATTGCGGCGGGTACTACCGTCGTGGGTAGGGATCCCCTCACCCTCTCCAACATCGGCCGGAGCTCCCTCCCCCTCTGTGCCACCGTGAAACCCCCCCACCTTCTCTCTCTACTCTCGCTCTCTCTCTCTGTCTCCCTTTCTTCCCTTCTCTTGGCGTCGGCGATGGCTATGGAGGGCCGATGGTGACTACAGGGGGATGGGATGTGGGGGGGGGGGGGGGGGGGGGGGGGGGGGGTGGTAGTGCGCCAGCCCATGGCCAAGCCGTCTAATTGCCCCCGCAGTGTGCCGAGCATGAGTGGCCCTGGTTGCGGTGCAATGCACCGGGCGGGTTTTTGTCCTTTTTTTGGGCCTTTTCCGGCCTTCCGGAGTCGTTTTTTTCACGCCATTTTCGGCGTTGGGGTCATCTCGGCTGAGCTAGTGAGCCAGATCAGATTATGACCACCGCACAGGTTTCTCATTTTTCAACCTGCTCATTTCAG
>CM024756.1:4097561-4182040 GCA_014218235.1 Colocasia esculenta
TATAGGAATTTTCCGAGTTTTATTGCACAACATACAATTTACTGTAAATTTTAATAACCTACTCATGCTTTCTATTTCCATTGCAGAAATTACAGTAAATCATATGAACATGAACAAATTCTCAAATTTGCAGGTATGGACTTGCACATGCACACATGGTATAGAAAAATTTGGGGCATTAATTCCTCAGGAATCATGTAGACAGTAGGTGAACATGCATAATCCATTTTCCCAACATGTATTTCAATTAATCTAATATTTATGCCATCCACAGAAAATCACATAAATTTCCACACACATCACATTATCTATTTTACATAACATATAAAAATTACACTATATCCTCATGCGTTAAAGTCTGGAAAATAATTACTTAAGGCAGAACAGTTTACTGTTCTGCACTGAAGAACTTGACGGCAGTGTCTGGCCGTTCAAGGAGATGGACGGCAAGATTGCTGGCCGCTGACTGGAGATCTTGGCGGCAAGAGGACTTGACGCCAAGTTCCTGTCTGTGCAAGAACACAGACCGAGCTCCAAATAATAGAGGAATGTGAGGATCCAGGACACGATAAAATCTGTAAAAATGGTAGAAACCTCCTAGACACATACATGGACGAAGTGGGTAGGTTACTTGCCTCTAATAAAACCTTCAAAGGATCAAAGGTGCCGTTGAAGCTCTCCTTGGGCAGTCCCAAGAAGCCTCCAAAAGGGCTCTCCTCCGGGTTCTTGGTCGATCTCCACACAAGCTGGGGTGGGGAAGCCTTCTCCTTGGTCCACTAGCCTCCAGTTGCAAGGGATTTCCAGATGAAGCTCCAAGTTGCCGGATCAAGCATGCAAAGTTCAGGTTTCTTCCACAGAGCTAGGGTTTCTCTCCTCTTTGCAAAGAGCACAGAGAGAACTCTTCTGGTGCAGAAGGAGTTTGGTTTATAGGAGAGGGGTTTGGGGAACCCCGAGAGGTGATGTGAAGGCCTGCTAGCCGTTGGGGACATCTCCCCAATGCTGTGGCTTGCTTGCCCCCGGAGTTCGGGGTCTGCAACGCATGCAGGTCAGAGATCTTAACGTCCATATCAATGGCTGTTGACTTAAGTATTGGCGTCCATCGAGGTGGACGCTGACTCAGCATGGACGTCCATCCATGTTGACGCCAATTGGCCCCTCGGCCAGAACTTAAAACATGCAGAAACCATGCTTAACTTATACATATATACATGCCATACATATACTATCATGTACACACTACCACCATGCAATTCATACATTATTTACAACTAATTATACACATGCACACATAAGTATAACTAGTTAATACATACGTAGATATGTACATCTATGCATACACAAGCATGAATTATTTACACGTAATAAAATAATACAACAAAATTCGAGGGCCTTACACCCTCTCCCCCTTAAAGAAACTTCGTCCTCGAAGTTTAAACAAAACTACTCAAACAAACGGGGATACTTCTTCTTCATCGCATCCTCAAGCTCCCAAGTAGCCTCCTCTCGCGAGAAGTTCCGCCATAGAACTTTCACCGACGCAATACCCTTGTTCCGGAGATGCTGAACCTTCTGGTCAAGAATAGCTACTGGTTGCTCCACATATGACAAATCTAGCTGAATCTCCACTGGCTCATGGCTAATCACATGAGATGGATCTCGGACATACTTCCTGAGCATAGAAACATGGAAAACGGGATGAACGCTAGCTAAAGCTGGGGGTAAAGCTAGCTCATATTCCACGCTGCCTAATCGTCTGAGAATCTCATACGGGTCAATGAATCTAGGGCTCAACTTACTATGCCTGCCAAATCTGACTACACTACGAGTAGGTGATATCTTCAAGAAGACATGTTCACCCACCTCGAACTCCAAATCCTTCCTCCTGTTGTCGGCATAGCTCTTCTGCCTATCCTGCGCCGCAACAAGCCTCTTCCTGATAAGCTGGACCTTATCCGAAGTCTCCTGAACTAACTCCGGACCGATCAGCTGCCTATCACCGGTCTCCTCCCAACATAAAGAAGATCTGCAAGGCCTTCCATACAACGCCTCAAATGGAGCCATACCAATACTCGCATGAAAGCTGTTGTTGTATGCGAACTCCACTAGAGGTAGATGACGTTCCCAATCATCCTTCCAATCCAGTACACACGCTCTCAACATATCCTTGAGCGTCTGGATAGTCCTCTCGGACTGTCCATCTGTCTGGGGATGAAACGCCGAACTGAGCTTCAGCTCCGAACCTAACGCATACTGAAGACCCTTCCACAACCTCGAAGTAAATCTCGGATCTCGATCCGAAATGATCGACTTCGGAACACCATGCAATCTAACCACACTACTAACATACAATCTAGCTAAACTCTCAACCGACTGCTTCTTCTTCATAGGCAAGAAATGCGCAGTCTTCGAGAATCTATCTACAACTACCCAAATCGAGTCATTGCCCCTTCTAGATCGAGGCAAACCCGAAACAAAGTCCATAGTGACAGCTTCCCACTTCCACACTGGGATCTCCATCCTTTGCATAAGGCCGGATGGTCGCTGTCGCTCGGCCTTCACTTGCTGGCACACTAAACACCGGGATACATAATCCGCCACATCCCTCTTCATGCCAGACCACCAAAAGGACCTCTTTAAATCCTGGTACATCTTAGTGTTACCGGATGAATAGAGAATCTGATCTATGAGCCTCCGCTAACACATGCTCGGACATCTACCAATCAGGGACACAACACGGTGATGGAATCTAATCACACCGTCCTCATCACGAGCAATGCCTGCCTTGCCCACTAACTCTAAGAGTCTAGGGTCGGCTTTCTGTTGCTCGATCACCTCATCCAAAACCGAGGACCTAAGGGATAACTGAGCTACAAAAGCCTGGCATAGCGATGGCTCTAACTCAGTCAACGCGCAAGCCGCATCCTCCAACATCTTCCAGTCCTGCTGGAGAGATGGCCTCTTTCTACTCAGAGCATCCGCTACGACATTCGCCTTCCAGGGTGATACTGAAGGTCGAAGTCATAGTCCTTCAAGAACTCAATCCATCTTCTCTGCCTCAGGTTTAATTCCTTTTGGAGAAAAGATACTTCAAGCTCTTGTGGTCGGTAAACACCTCAAATCTGACACCATAAAGATAGTGCCTCCAGATCTTTAGTGCATGAACCACTGCTGCGAGCTCCAAATCATGAGTCGGATAGTTCTTCTCATGCTCCTTCAACTGACGAGAAGCATAAGCCACTACCCTTCCTTGCTGCATTAGCACAAGCCTAAGCCAATCCGAGACGCATCCGTGTAGATAGCAAAACCCTCTACACCGCTCGGCAAGACTAACACCGGAGCTGACGTGAGCTTAGTCTTCAACATTGAAAACTACTCTCACACTTCTCGGACCAGACAAACTTCACTCCCTTTCTGGTGAGCTGAGTCAATGGGGCGGCGATGGATGAAAATCCCTCAATGAATCGCCGATAGTAACCAGCCAAACCCAGAAAACTACGAATCTCCGAAGGGGTCTTGGGAGTCTCCCAATCCATAACTGCCTGGACCTTTGCTGGATCAACTGCAACACCAGCACCGGAGATAACATGCCCGAGGAAATGAACCTCGCGCAACCAGAAATCGCACTTGCTGAACTTAGCATACAGCTTGTGCTCACGGAGAACCTCTAATACTACCCTCAAATGCTGACGGTGTGTGGCCTCGTCCGAAGAGTAGACCAACACATCATCAATAAACACTACAACAAGCTATCTAGATACGGCCTAAACACCCTGTTCATGAGATCCATGAACGCTGCAGGGGCGTTGGTCAACCGAAAGGAAGAACCAAAAACTCATAATGTCCATAACGGGATCTGAATGCCGTCTTGGACACATCCTCACTCCGAATCCTCAACTGATGATAACCAGATCGCAATCAATCTTAGAAAAGACTGATGCATCTTGCAACTGGTCAAACAAATCATCAATACGAGGTAAGGGATACCTGTTCTTCACAGTCACTTGGTTCAGCTTTCTGTAGTCAATGCATAACCTAAGTGACCCGTCTTTCTTCTTGACGAATAATACAGGTGCCCCCAAGGGGAAACACTAGGGCGAATAAATCCCTTATCTAGCAACTCTTGCAACTGCCTCCTCAACTCGGCTAACTCCGCAGGTGCCATCCGATATGGAGCCTTCGAGATAGGAGAGGTGCCCGGAAGCAACTCTATGGTGAACTCTATCTCTCTATCCGTGGCAAACCAGACAAATCATCAGGAAAAACGTCTGGAAAATCCTGCACTACCTCGATCTCTGCAAGAGTAGGTGACTCATCAGCCTCTGGTACTAATACCACGCTGGCAAGAAAAGCGTCACAACCCTTGTTTACCATGCGCATCGCCTTCATGGCAGAGATGACAACTTTCCGCCAAGTTCCTTGGCAAGGGATGAGAGAACTCGTCCTCACCAGGAATGCGGAAAACAATCCTCTTCCACGACAATCTACTAACGCATAGTGCTCCTCTAGCCAATCCAGACCAAGAATAGCATCATAGTCCTTCATCTTTAGCAAGAAGAAACACCCTTCTAGGATTCTATCCTCAATGCACACAGGTAACGACGGAATGCACTTCCTAGTCGATACCGTACCCGCAGGGGTGTGCACAGACAAAGGGACCTCTAAATCCTCAGACTCTATGCCTGACTCTAGGGCTAACTGCCTAGCGAACCGCTCGAAATGAACGAGTGAGTAGCACCCGTATCAAACAAACCCGAGCGTGCACACCTAGAAGTAAAACCGTACCTTCGGTGACATGCTCCGCCTGCTCGGCGTCCTCGCGTGCTAAAGCAAACACTCGAGCTGGGGCTCGAGGCCTTCCTGGTCTTCCTGTAGCTGGCGCTGCTGCTGCTACCACTGCTGGGGCTGGCGCTCCGCGCTGGACTCCCTGCTGAAGTCTCGGACAATCCTTGATCTTGTGGTCGCTACTTCCGCACTTCAAGCACTTTCCCGTAATCATCCAACATTCGGAACCACCATGTGTCTTCCCACAGTGGGGACACTCTTTCTTCACACCAGGGGAACGTACAGAAGGTACCTGAGTACTGCTGACTGCCACTGATCGCTGCTGTGTCTGGTACACCGCTTTCTTCTTGTCCTGCCGCTGGAACGTAGTTGCAGGTCTCTTCTGCGAAGCCTTCTTCTCTTCAAGGTATTGCTCCATCTCACCCTCCTGCCTACAGGCAGCGCTAAGGGCTCGTCCAAAGTACGATGGTCGAACGCCACTAGCCTCGTCCTCAGTGATGGCTTCAGGCCCATCACAAACTTCTTGCTTTCCTGCGCTCATCTGCCACGATATGAGGTGCATACTTAGATAGTTCTGCAAACCTTGCCTCATACTCTAGCACGGTCATGGAGCCTTGAGTCAAAGAGAGGAACTCCTGCTCCATCCGATCTTGAATATGCTCGGGGACGAACTTGGCCCGAAAGAGCCTCACGAACTCGTCCCAAGCAACATCAACCGCGCCGTCTTCAAACCGTGTACGTAGTAATGAAGCCCACCATCCATCAGCTCTTTCCTGCAGTACACCGTCATAAGCACCATCTAAACAAATCTAACTTAATAGAACATACAAACATACAAAACTAACACATACCTGAAGCATATAGGTGGCTAAAGTAACCTATTCTCATCCGCACACCTAATAGCTCGGAAGATCTTTTCAATCTCCCTCTCCAACTCTCAGCTAGTAATGGATCGCTCTCCCCCTTAAAAGAGGGTGGCAGCATCCTCTTGAATCTTTCCATGATGGAAGGTCCACCATGGTCCTGAGCTGGAACTTGAGCCTGCTACATCCAACACATAAATACACATTCAACATAAACATACAATTAAATAAAACAGACTACACTTGAATTAATTATGCTAACCTGAGCCTCCAACTGAGCCTGGAGTGCAGCCTGGGTGTGGGCCTGCGTCTGCATGGCCTGCACAAACCTTGCATGAACACTCCATAATCCCAGCGGTGCGGGGGGAAGTACAGGACCCTGCGGTGCTGGGCCTGCTGCTCCGCCCGCTCCTCACGTCTCGGCTCGTCCTCACGGGCGGCGCTCCGCCACGCCTACCTCTCGAAGCCATGGCTGCAATAAATTTCAGCCACCATTAGAGCTACGTTAATTTATTTCCTAACCATTTTCTTATCTATTTTTCATTCATTATTAATCAATTCTACACATGTGGACATTCCTATGTAGACTTAGCATGTAATGGAGATGATGACTTATATATATTCATGTGCAATCTCAACCGGTCGCTCTGATACCAATCCCTGTGACGACCCTCATTATACCGGTACGGTTATACCAACCCACGTCGGTATAGTGAACGTTATCACAGTGGGGCATTTACCCAAACAATAACATACGATTGAGATGCTCATAAATATAAATACAGAGTAGCGGAAGCAAAAGAACTACTTGTCTTCATTCATCATCCACATTTAACATACATGATTCAAATGACAAATTTAAGAGAATTAAAGTCACATAATGAAATACTAACTCAAATACATAGTTTGTCCACAATTTCATAATAGTTCTATTACAATGCCTTGTTACATACTATGAAAGCAAAAGTCACAACGTCGACTCCACCAGGCTACTCGCCACGCTCGGAGTCACTCTCCACTGTCTCCTCAAAGTGTCGGGTCACCAACTAAACCTGTACGCCGAAGCAAGGAGTGAGTCTAAAAGACTCAGCAAATAACACCACACACCTCATACATGCATATATCACAGTAGGTTTTTCATTCCAATTTACAAAGAAAACATATAACATGCTTGAACATTATAAGAGACAACCTATCATGACAATTCTACAAAATTGTAACACATCGTACATGGTTTAAGACATTCCAAAATAAACATCCTATCACATGCCTTCTACTCATGTAATCACATGAAAGCTACCTTTCAAATAAGGCTATAACATGGAAGCAACCAAACATGGGGTTCTTGCCTACATAAAAGGAAGCATTCCTATCATGGTTTCTACACATTATTACACATGCACATTATCATTTTATACACTTTAAGGTTGCTGTTTTGACATGGATTTAGCAATTCACATTCTATCACATGAGAGCTACATTCCCGATTATCTACAACATGATAGCACTTAAACATGGAAACGTTTACACATAAGCAAGAATTGTTCCTAGCATGGATTCTACGCATTTTTACACCATAAAACATTCTTATAAACACAACTAGGTTGCTGTTATAACATAATTTCACATTAATGTATCATGGATCACAATTTCACAATCTAACTTATTGGTTTCACATGTTTGCACAATCACTCATTCACATAGTTCTCTTTTTACACATTGCACATTACACATATTCACACTACACAATTTACACATAGTCACATTCACATTTCACAATTTAGTGCCGTGACACATAGTCCCAACCACCATTAGAAGGACACATCACATAACACATACACATAGACGTCACCTAGGCAATACAGTGACGACTCTTGGACTGCGCAGACCGGGAGAACAAGTCTCCACCCTAACCAGTGGTACTTGTCCACCTCCAGGATTTCATCCTAATGCCCTTAGGATCTTAACACATTGAACCTTCCCATGGGGACTTTTCCATGGTACGGTTCCACGGCCCTCTATGGAAGCAGTGTCACACATGGCACACACTTTTACACATTACACATTTCGATTTTTACCACACATATTACACATGTCTTTACATTCTCTCACTTACCACATGGCTCTGTTTTCCTAATCATGATACTACTGTTGACAGACTTTAAACATTCAATACTTTACACTAATCAGGCTGAAATGCCTAATCAAACCATTCATGATAATGCATTTATTATTCGTTTTCACATGGAATTCTCATAATACCATTTTTGTTATCCAAATCTCATGAAATTTAAGCACACACTGGTTGCAGGTTTATGACCACACATGCAAATTTCCAGATTTTTCTGAGTCATATTGCATTTACAGAAATTAAACTTTCAGTTGCATACCATTCATAATTCAATTTGTCATGGAACATAACATGAATCTCAGTTTGACAGTTCACAGATCTGAACCTATCATACATATTGTTATAGGAATTTTCCCCGAATTTATTGCACAACATACAATTTACTGTAAATTTTGAATAACCTACTCATGCTTTCTATTTCCATTGCAGAAATTACAGTAAATCATATGAACATGAACAAATCTCAAATTTGCAAGGTATGCACTGGCACACGTACACATGGTATAGAAAAATTTGGGGCATTTAATTCCTCCGAAATCATGTAGACAGAGGTGAACATGCATAATCCATTTTCCCCAACATGTATTTCAATAAATCTAATAATTTATGCCATCCACAGAAATTTCCACACACATCACATTATCTATTTTACATAACATATAAAAATTACATTGTATCCTCATGTGTCAAAGTCTGGAAAATAATTACTTAAGGTAGAACAGTTTACTATTCTGCACTAAAGAACTTGACGCAGTGTCTGGCCGTTCAAGGAGATGGACGGCAAGATCGCTGGCCACTGACTGGAGATCTTGGTGGCAAGAGGACTTGATGCCAAGTTCCTGTCTGTGCAAGAACACAGACCGAGCTCCAAATAACAGAGGAATGTGAGGATCCAAGACACGATAAAATCCCATAAAAATGGGAGAAAACCTCCTAGACACATACATGGACGAAGTGGGTACGTTACTTGCCTCTAATTAAATCTTCAAAGGGATCAAAGGTGTCGTTGAAGCTCTCCTTGGGCAGTCCCAAGAAGCCTATAAAAGAGCTCTCCTCCGGGTTCTTGGTCAACCTTCACAGCAAGCTGGGGTCGGGGAAGCCTTCTCCTTGGTCCACTCTTGCCTCCAGTTGCAAGGGATCACCGGATGAAGCTCCAAGCTGCCGGATCAGAGCATGCAAATTTCAATTTTCCTCCAGTTTTGAGCTAGGGTTTCTCTCCTCTTTGCAAAGAGTCAAGAGAGAACTCTTCTAGTGCAGAAGGAGTTTGGTTTATAGGAGAGGGGTTTGGGGAATCCGGACAGGTGATGTGAAGGCCTGCTAGCCGTTGGGGACATCTCCCCAATGGCGGCTTGCTTGCCCCCGGAGTTTCGGGGTCTGTGCAACGCATGTAGGTCAGAGATCTTAACGTCCTATCAATGGCTGTTGACTTAAGTATTGGCGTCCATCGAGGTGGACGCTGACTCAGCATGGACGTCCATCCATGTTGACGCCAATTTGGCCCTTCGGCCAAAACTTAAAACATGCAGAAACCATGCTTAACTTATACATATATACATGCCATACACATACTATCATGTACACACTACCACCATGCAATTCATACATTATTACAACTAATTATACACATGCACACATAAGTATAACTAGTTAATACATACGTAGATATGTACATCTATGCATACACAAGCATGAATTATTTACACATAATAAAATAATACAACAAAATTCGAGGGCCTTACAGGCATGCATACTAGATCAGCTTTCAAATTATGGTCTCCTATCATGACATCAGTTTATGGGTAGTATTTGTTAAGTTTGGCTTTTTCTCCCAATGATGTTGTGATAGAGAATTCAGAACCCATAGATACACATTTAACATTCAGTGTATCAACAACGTTTTGAGATATGAACGAATGTGTAGCGCCAGTATCAAACAAAACAAATGCTGATTGAGAGAAAACTTGTAATGTACCTTCCACCACGCCACCTTCCACAGTGGTTTCTTCATCTATAGAGCTTGTAGTCTACCCTATTTCTTTGTCACATTAGTGCGCTTCTCATGTTCTTTTAGCAGCGAGCATTTGAGAATGCGATGCTCGTGACTCCACAGTGTAGACATGTGCCTACCTTCCTCCAGCACTTGTCAGCAGTGTCACCTAGCTTGTCACAGTGCTTGCAGTTGCCTTTAGCTGGAATAGTGGGGACAATCACTCTTGACTTCTTCTCCTGACTCGACCCTTCAGGTGTGTTGAAAGGTCACTTCTTGCCATTGATCGGCTTAGTACTTGAAGTGCCAAGCGTCAGCTCCTTCTTTACAAACTTCCCTTTAATGTGATCAGTGAAGTCTAAAGCCTCAAGGAGTTGAGCTTTTTGACCATCTCGACATAAGTTTGGAAGTTGAGAGGGGCCAATTGCGTGATGTATTGTGGCTTAAGGCCGTTGAGGAAGCGTTTTGCCTTCATCCTCTCAGTGTTGATCAGATGCTCGGCATAGCATTCCAGCTTGGAGAATTGTGCTTCATACTCTGCCATAGAAAGGCTCTTCTATTTAAGAGCAGCAAATTCAGCGGCCTTCCTTTCCTGGACACATTCAAAGAAGTACTTGGAGTTGAATGCTTCTTTGAATTCATTCCAAGTAAACTGTTCATTCTCTTTGGTTGCTTTGACAGAGTCCCACCAGGCGCGGGCGTCTCTTTCTAGTTGAAACATGGCTAGCAGCAGCTTATCTTCTGCCGCACATTGCATAACACGAAAAATTCTTTCCATCTCCTTAAGCCAGTGCTCGGCTTCATCTGGATTAGTGGTACCATTGAATTTAGGTGGTTCAAGCTCCTGAAGTTGTGATGCAGTTTACCTGCCCTACGATTTCCCCCACCTTATGCAGCTTGAAGAAGTGCATGAGTGAGCTCCTAAATAGTTTGTTGCATGCCCCTCATTTGAGCACGTTCAGTAGCCATCTTAATTGCTTAAGTTCCCACAAAATAACTTAACATTAAGGTATTAATGTGGAATTAAATTTGTGCGTGTGTGAGTATCTTTTTAAATCTTAACACTGGTTCTACCCAGTTCTCACATAGGTATGATAGTCAACTAGTAGTTAAGGCAGTCCATCTTAGAACATCCTAGACCTAAGAGATCCAGTTAAGACGTCGTAGGCTCTGATACCACAAAATTGTCACGCCCCGACGTAGAATATCGGAACGTGAGGCAATTGCAAGTAAGCGAGTATAGAGCGTATACTTGAATAATACTAAATCAAATGTATTTCATTGATAATTCAACTAATGTCTATTACAACCACTACTTCAGAGCCATTACATAGGGCCCAATGACATCATTACATTGAATGAAAGTAAGGAACTAAACTAATATTGCAATGTAACGCCAGTACTCCATGACACTCTTGAATCACTCCTGGTCATTCCCATCCTCATGAGTGTAAGTGTCTTCCTCGGTCTCACATGAGAACACATGTCAATTAATGCAAGGTGAGCAATAACGCCCAGTAGGCTTTACATCTCATAGTCAGGCATGCTTTACATGATTAATGTATTAAGAGCAGAGTAACTAATGATAAAGAGAGAGCCAAGTAATGTCAAGCAAGTGATAGCACAATAGCATGATTCAAATAGCACAAGTTTCAAGTATAGTACAGAGAGCAGGATGGTCATACAACAATATAGTTCATGAAAGCACAACGAGTCGAGTAGAGGATAGCACTTTGATTGTCATTAAATAGTCAAGATAGATAGCACTTGAGTGTAATGCCAAACACTCTGGTCATTTAACTCCCGTGGGCAAATGGCACTTTTCTGCTTACCTCCCAGGACCAGACAAGCCCCTTTTATATTGTCAATCATTAGTCATGTTGTTTATCTTTAGACAGTCAGTCAAATGGCCATAGAGAGTATCAAGAATGGAGGAGAGTAATTGAAGAATAAACGAGAGTGTAGAGAGAACTTGAATAGATGAGCGAATAGAGTATAGATGAGAACTAAAGGTCAATGCATAAACACAACGTTAAAACAAGCGATAGTAACAGTTGACAACACATATGATAGGTGCTGGCAGTCAGGTAGAATTCACTAACCAACCACTGGCCATGCTACAAACATAATCCAAATGCCCGCGTGATCACAAGGTAAGAGAGAAATCTAAGGCCGTTTGGATCATGCTGATCCCTAATGGTGTTATAGGTATTGAGGTACAACCAACTCGGTCTCCATGAGGGAATCCACATAGTACAGAGTCTTACGGAGGTCTTAAAAAAAGGTTCCTAATCTGCCAGAACAGAATGTCTAATAGAGAGGTTCCAACTTGTCAAGAGAGTAGTGTCTAAGGAAACACGTTGCTCGACATCCTAGAGGAATTCTAGAACAGTGGAGCATCAGTAGCGGTGTTCCAAAACAATGTGAGAAATGAAGACAAGTTCATAATTATCATAGGGTCATGATATACAATTATTAAAGTAAATTACTAGATATATTATTGATGTATTTTATGTATGGTCTCATGGCAAAAATTCAATGTTTAGTGTGTGCATGTGAGGGAAATCAATAAAGCATATGATAGTCATGCACACATCTTTTAAATAAGAAATATCATGTGAATGTTGTTAAAAATTTAGTTATCATGACGTTACTGCCCGTCACAAAGCATAACATGGTTTAATCATGAAAATATAGCATAGATAACAAGATTAAAGGAAATGTTAAGATTTGTTGGAAAACATAGTCAAATCGCGATGGGGATAACAGTCGCATTTCAAAACAGTCAATGTAACAAATCGATTACTGAACAGAATCGCGATGACCAAGTCTGACGCGTTAAAGATAATCGGTATAGATTTATCGATTGGTGACACAGAATAGCGACCATCATAGTTATCACATTCAAGTGCAATCGGTTGAAAACTCGAAAACGCGACGTACAGGGTCAATGCATTCATGAAACTTGTTTAAATTCTGTACCAACACAAATCCCAAGGGCGGGAATAACTCGAAATCGTGACGGCCTGTATGGTCGCGTTTCAGACAGACATGGAAACCTATGTAGCACACAGTTGATGCAATCAGATCCTATCAGAATAGACTTAAAACATGATGGCCTAGGTGGTTGTCTTTAAGGTAATCATGATGGTCTGGTCTGTCGCATACCAGTCTATGAATCACGACATCTTGAGTGGTCACGGTTTAGAGTTCAACCGAGAACTATGAAATAGACGCAGTCGATGCATGGGAGGCCTATAACTCGAAATCTAGGGCTCTAGGGACAAGACTATGAGCATGAAAGTTGTAGAGGATGATGAGTATAAGAGAACCATGGTTTGGATTGACTCAATTTGGCCTCCGTATGCGAGAAACATGATATGAACATGAAAAGCCCTAAAGTTGCATGAGTCTTGGAAAACACTTAATACTCGAAGCATGCTTGATGGAATTAAGGCAAGCAGGTCATATGAAACTAAACTTGATGTAGCACCCTGGAATTTAGTAATTTAAAAATTAGAAATAAACTAAAAATGATAAATTTAATATTATCAAAATAGTAAAAATGTACGTGCCAATATCATACGTACAAAAACACATCGAGAAATTTCGTAAAAATTATAGTTCAACTCTAAATAATACTCCCAAATAACCTACGAAGCAATTTGTGCAAGGAAAAAACCGATTGGCCAAGTTTGAGGTGTTTTATGACTTATTATCATAATTAGGGAATAAGTCAGATAATTACTATCATAGGTACTTAAGTGAGTCTACAAATAAAATAAAAATCAGGGATGGACTTAAAACAATGGGTATTGACAACCCAATGAATGAATTGGACCAAAGAAAGTCTTTTGGGCCACAAAATAATTCATGCTAATAAAATAACCCAAAATTCAAAAAATTCACTAATGGACCATGATAGGGTAAATTCACCCAATAGACCTCCATTGCACTACAAACCAAGCCCAAATTGTTGGATCGAGATGGCACTATAAGTGTCCTAAAGGGGGTGAATAGGACTTCTTGCGCTTTTAAAAATTATCTGAAAATAGATAACACTAAATAAAGTTATTAGTATTTAGTGTGGTTTGTGTGAAACAAGTGAAAGCTTGGCGGAAACAAACACACAAATGCACAAGAGATTTTATCTTGGTTTGGCCCTTCCTACATGGAAGTCTTACGTCCAATCCCCAAGTAACTCTTGGGATTTCACTAAACTTCCAAAAAACTTGGCCTTCTCTCAACCTGAGAGGTATTACAAACCCACTTGCTTCCAAGCAAGTCTTCCCTTTACCAGGGGTGCAAAGACTACCTACACCAGTAGGTCTTCCTTCACAAGAGGGGCACTGCAGGAAACAAACCTCCTGTGGGTATCTAATAAAAAAATAAAGAACACTTGTGTGTCTGCTCAAATGGATGAGCAGACACATAATCAGAAAGAGATACAAATGAGAATTAAAGCTCTAACTCTTTCTGAATCTAAATGGGTGGACTGAGAAAGATCTACAGTTACAAAATGCCACCCAATAGAGAAAGTCTTCTAAAGAACTAGAGAGCTTGGAAGTTGTGGACTGAAGAAGCAGCTCTCTCTCTTTTTCTTTTCAGTAGAAGGCTAGTGAAAAACTCTTGCTTGCAAATTCAGATTGGAGTTGAGTGTGTTGCTGGTTGGTGTCTATATTTCTCTTGTTCAAACTCCAGCTTCTATATATAAGCTTCAAATATCTTCTCGTTTGTAACTGACTGTTGGAAGTTAGTCGTTGATGGACATCCATTGCAAAGAGACTATGAGCTTTTAAGGTTTTCCATCAGATCTTCAGCTCTTAGAGTCCCAACATCTTCAGGCTATGTTGGTAGCTTCATGGCTTGCTAGACAGCTTCATTAATGTTCTGTAAACTCCATGCTGAAGACTAAAAGCTAAGCATGCTTGATAAATGTTTGTAAGCCTGGAAGGACAAGATAGACAAAGATACCTCCATACTTTCAGAGGTAGTTGAGATAGAAAAATATAAAGCAAGAGTAAGTTTAGACAGACAGAAGTTCAGAGCATTTAAGGATCAGACAGGCAGTTGTATCCAGAAAGTAAGGGGGTTTTGACAGTGGTAGGTGAGTTCTGACAGATAACCCATACGGCTTATACCTATCATTGCATTTACTGCATAGCAATTGTCAAATGGAGAAGAGCTGAACTTCTGACAGCAAACAAGAGATCATATTATATATTTATTTCAGATCTTTACCAAGACATTTTATATGGTTATTTAGAATATAATTTTTCCTACCTAACAGAATATTTAAATGGTGACAACAAGAAGAACATTATTCTGTTAGATTTATAAGTGTTATTTATTATAAAGGATCCCATTGGGATAACAAACATATTGAAATAAACAATATTAAGATTTCATGGATTATGTGGAATGACAAATTCATACAAACATTATTTAAGTATCAAGTACACAGAAGTTGATGATATAGTATACTTCGACTTTCCTGAAGTCGAAATCAAGAATAAGAGATGCATAAAGAACTTTGACTATACAGAAGTCGCAGTGAGATATTAATCACAGACTTCGACTTTTGGAAAGTCAGAGTGATATAAGTTTGATCATCAATCGATGTCATACTTCGACTTCTGGGGAGTCAGAGTGCAAACAATAATAGACTTCGACTTCAAGGAGTTAGAGTAAGATACGAAGACTTCGACTTCTTAGGAGTCGGAGTGAGAGGACTTCGACTTCTCAGAAGTCGGAGTGAAAGATCATTTGATCACCGGAAGTCATACTTCGACTTCTAGGGAGTCGTAGTCTAGACAGACTTTGACTTTTAAGAAGTCGGAGTGCAGCTAGAGACTTCGACTTTTCCGAAGTAGGAGTACTACTTGTTGGTTCATCAAATGGTACATCACTTCGACCTTTCTAAAGTTGGAGTCCGAAGTCGTAGTTAGTATGGTATATAGTGTGCGTTGTGGACTTGAGAAATTTTTGTAAGATAGTGTTGATAGATACTATCATACACCTTATGTTCTTGTGGTATATTCCAATAGATTTATTTGTATAAAGTCTTAAAAGGTTTTGTCATGGCAAAAAACACAGTGCTTAAAATGTTTAACAATATTTTAAAGAGATAGTTGCTCAACAATTCTCTCTCTTTGTTAATGACAAAAAGTTTTAAATAATAGTTAAAAATAAATTTGATCTATCCTATATATTTGTTTCTTACTTTCTTTCTCCCCTTTTGTGGCATTAACAAAAAAAGGATAAGAGATAAAGAGAGGGAGGACATGCATACAGATATCTAGAAATAGATGTATATTATAAGAATTGAACATTGGAAATTTATGACCCAGACACGGAACTAGGAGATACAGGGAAGGAGGAATTCAAGCAAAGAAAGGCTGAAGAAGAGCCCATAGCTTCTTCTCATTTCCAGGGAAGAAATTTTCAAACTTGGAAATATCTATGTTATAGGAGGATCCTATAGAAGGGATTTTCCTATAAGACTTAATGTGCCTACGATGATACCAGCTAATTCTCTTATTGTCGTTACCATTGCGCAGAGTACTCTTAGGGGGAATAAATTTCTTGATGGCTGCCAGGTGCAGGAACTCATGGACAGTGATATTCCAATGCAAGCCTTAGGAGTATGCAGCTTCCTTTGCTTGGTAGTAGACAAGATACCTCTACTTCCATTTGTGTGAAACAGACTTCCAAAGTGTCTCATAACCCTTGCAAAGATAGACAGAAATAGATAGCTTGAGTTTCTAGTAGTCTATATGGTCTTCTGGATTAGCTGTTGCCCACTAATCTTTAGTAAACCTCTCAGACGCTGCAAAGTTGTGCTGGAAATCTATCATGTGCTGAGAGTTCTTGGGGGCATGCATAAGGGCAAAACGATGGAATGACAACTTGATATTGTACTTGATTCTGAATCTGGCAGCTATCCTTATGTGTCTATTGAACACAACCTGGGAAAAATGTTTTCTTGATGAAATGGCACCTATCAGACTGGGATGCAGTCTAGAGGGCATTCCAATAGTCATTGATGGAGTAATCCCTCTTTGCCCATTGATGATCATTTCCCATTGCCCCTTATTCACATCTGGAAAATCCATCATGAATCTGTCTTCATTGAACTATTTCATTCTGTTGTATTTGGTCTGGAACTCTCTTAGGAGGTTGCCAAAAAGATCAAAATATCTAAGATTGAGGTGAAGGGGAACATCCATAAACTGGTTCCTATCCTGAGTGGCTTGAAATTTAGTGGCTTCATCAGGGTATAGATTTAAGAATTCTGTAGGGGAGAGACAATGGCTTTTATGTGTGATGAGATTCACATCAGCCAACAGGGCTTGGGAAGTTTGAAGCAAGGTAAGGAGCCAGTCTTCAAACATGTAGCCTGGCATCCCATGGACTTTAAGAAAGGCTTTAATGGAAAGGAATTCTTTGAAAAGGTTCATGCGGTGCTCAGAATGGTATATGAATGCATACCAGAATAGGGGAAGAAGGGAGCTAGGGTTGTCTTTCAACTGGCACCCTACTCTTGATGATAGTACCACACTAGGTACAATTTCAGCAAGTGAAAGAGTATATCTGCCCGAAGAAGGAGTTGATGAAGTAGGGAGAGAGGAGAAAAAATGAGGAGCTAAGGTGTGAAGAGTGGGTGTGTTTACCTTGTGAGGCTGGAAAGTGTACTTCATAGGATACAAAGAAAGTGAAGTACTTGTGGAAGTGGGAAGATGAGCCTCTGGTTGAGATGTAGAGGGGAGGATTAGATGAGGTAGAGGGAATAGGTTGAGAAGGAGGTGGAGGAGGTTGTTCAACAATGGGAGGAGGTGTAGGGTCAGTAGCAGGAGGAGGAGTTGGATCAGTAGGAGGAGAGGAAATAGTTAAGGTCTAAGAGGAAAAAGTTGGGTTACCAGATCTAAGGAGTTTCCTTCTAACCCTTCTCTTAAAGGTTTTAACCTTGGGATCAACTTCTTCCTCCATAGGCTGATCTTTCTGCTCCAACTGCTGCTCAGAAGCTTGCTTTTCTTGTGCTGGCTGCTGCTGCTGTTCTGACTCTACCACTGGATCCACATTTGACTATTCTGAACTTTTCTCTTGTTGTGGAACCACTACCTCATGCTGTTGTTGCTGATGCTGCTCAAGTTGAGTAGGAGGAACTTGTGTACTGCCAGTGCCCTATTGGCACACTAACTGTAGAAGCAGGTCCTTCATCTGCTAGACCTGTTCAGACATGAAGTCGAACTTCACATCCATTTTTTGAACTTGCATTTGCAGAACAGACATCATCTCATGTTGCTTCATGATTAACTCCACCACATTATTCATATTGGTTCTAGTCTCCCGCTGAGACCTTGGCCGGGTCTCAACATGGGGTGGAGAGACATGGTGGTATTCCTCAAAGGAAGGCTCCACTGGTATGAAACTGGGGATTTCTTCTTCCTGAGCCACTCCCTTGCCCCTTAAATCCCTTAGTACTTGATTAATAGTTTCTTCCAAAATTTCTTGCTCTTGGGAGGAGACTGGAGCCTGAACTTGTTCTTGTTCTACCACTGGTACTTCTATTCTGACTTCCTCACTTCTAATCTCGGGAGGCTGAACTGGAGGATTGGAGGAGGAACTCTGTGCCTCATCAAGAAATACCTCATGTGAGTACTTAGGGACAGAGTCCTTAGTCCAAATGTTTTGTGCCTTAACTTCCAAACTATAGTGGCATCTCCTCAGAGTGGAAAGCTCTCTTCTCTTTTACTACAATAGAAATCTCATTTGACAAATGCACTTCAAATCTCTTGAAAATAAGGGTCAACAGGGTCCATAAGAAGAAGAGATCCTTCAAGTTCTTAGACCATGCCATCCTTTCCAAGATAATGGAAGGCAGGTTGACCCTATGCTTCTGAATTGCCCAAAACAATAAACTACCATCTCTAACAGTGATGGAGGAATGAGTGCCTGCCCTAGGGGTGATGATGTTGGTAATAATAGAGTGCAGAATTCTCTTTTCTGTAGACAGCTCATTAACCAAGAGCCCTTTCTTAGAGATAGACCCAGGCTGCAATAACCCCTAATTTTTGCATCTCAAAGGACACTGCCTCACTGATTCTGTGTCCAGAATTGGGGCAATCCAATATTTCTACTAATAAGTCTTCTGACACTGTGACTATTGTGCCCTTAACTGAACCAGTTACTAACCCATCTGCACAGACTTGGAGGGAAAGATAAAAAGCATTTAGAGCACCCTCGAAGGTCGGTTCACTAATCTGGAAAATCTTCGACCAATCCATAGCTTCTACGGTTTCTTCTACCCACCCAAGCTTACCAGTTAACTGGCTGAAATCTACAACCTTTCCTAGGCAAATGGAGGCCTTAGCTGAAGACAACCTCTAAAACTATTCAGGGGTGAAGAAGGTGCCTTCGGAGCCCTAGATGAGGCCATCTAGACAAAAATGAAACAAGAGACTAAGAGGAATGATAGAGGAGATATCGAAAAGGTCCATAGAGGTCAAAGAACCTACCTTTCTTCAGAGGAAGGGAGAGATTCTGCAGAAGCTTCTAAGACAGTTCTGTCGGGTTGAAGAACACACGTGGGAACTAGGAGGAAGACGACAAGAGAGTCGAAGACGATTCAAAAGGGTGATTTGGAAAGAATGTGGGAAAGGTCCTAATATAGAAAGAGGAAATGTAACAGACTGTAGATGAGGAGATGAACGGCTGGGATTAAATGAATGAATCGTTATAATTATTCCTATTTAAATGAAAATTTAAAAAGCCTAAATTAAAACATTGTTTTAATAATATTGACTCCGACTTCATAAACTCTGACTCCACAAGAGTCGCAGTACACAACTCCGACTTTATGAGAGTCGTAGTGTCGAAACTCCGACTTTGTGAGAGTCGCAGAACACAACTCCAACTTCAGAGAAGTCGAAGTTTCAGGACTTAGCAAAAATTTTGTAATGAATGTAACATGTAGTGCAGTAAATTTTTAATCATTGGATATACATATTTCTCTTCTTATTGAAGTAAATCTATCTTCAGGGAGAGGTTTAATGAATATATCAACTAATTGATTATCTATAGAGACAAATTCAAGTAAAATATTTCCATTACTTACATGGTCACTGATAAAATGATGTCTGACCTCAATGTGCATAGTTCTTGAATGTTGAATTAAATTTTTGGTCAAGTTGATTGCGCTTGTGTATCACACAGCATTAGAATTTCGTGAAGTGTATGACCATAGTCTTCTAATTGATGTTTGATCCACAGTAGTTGAGTGTAGCAACCTCCAACTGCAATGTACTCTGATTCTGTTGTACTCTGATTCGGTTGTGGACAAGGCTACTGAATTCTACTTTCTGGAAGACCATGATATTAAACATCCTACAAGAATTTGACAAGTACCACTGGTACTTTTTCTATCTATTTTGCATTCAGCATAATCAGCATCATTATATCCAATCAATTTGAATTCAAAACATATGGGATACCATAAACCCAATTTACTTGTATTATAATATATCTAAAAATTCTTTAATAGCATTAACATGAGATTCTTTAGGATCAACTTGAAATCTAGCACACAATATACATTGAACATTATATCTAGTCTACTAGTAGTAAGATAGAGTAATGACCCAATCATGCCTCTATAGATCTTCTGATCTACTTTCTTACCAAGTGGATCACTATCTAACTTAATTCTTGAGCTCATGGGTGTTCCTAAGGGCTTACACTTGTCAAAACCATATTTAGATAGCAAATGAAATGTATTTGGTTGACAAATGTGAGTGCCTTTCTTGGTCTGCTTGATTTGCAACCCAATAAAATAATTAAGCTCACCATCATGCTCATCTCAAACTCACTTTGCATAAGGTTTTCAAAGAATTTGCAAAGTGATTCATTAGTAGAACCAAAATAATATCATCAACATATATTTATACAATCAAGATTCCTTCTGAAAATTTCTTAATAAATAGGGTGCCATCTACTTTACCTCTTACAAAATCATGTGATATAAGATAACCACTTAGTATTTCCTACCAAGCTCTTGGAGCTTGTTTCAAACCATATAATGCTTTCTTTAAACGGAAAACATGATTTGGATACTTAGTATCTTCAATACCAGGTGGTTGCTCAACATAGGCTTCTTCTTTTATGAAACCATTCAAAAAAGCATTTTTAACATCCATGTTGGGTTCTCACATTCTAATTTATCAATACAACATGTTTTTGATGATGAACATTGATGTGCAATGATGTACAATGCAAACAAGTGATAAACAATGTGATTGAGTTTTAAATGCATGAGATCTTCAAACAATAACTTGTCATAACAACTTGGTACAATGCTTGATTTTATGCTCATAATATCTCACTAATTATGTTTACTTTTGTAGGAGATATACCATGTAAGACATGTGCCAAAAATAAGCTTGAAAGATCAAGTAAAAGTCAAAAGACAAGGTACCTGTCGACAGCAAGCAAGGACCTGTCGACAGATACAAACAGTCAGAAAGAACCAGTTCTGCCAAGGCATTGCCTGTCGACAGCAGAGTGACCCTGTCGACAGATGCAACCAGTCCGAAGATCAAAAGCTCTAGAAGGCCTGCGCCTGTCGACAGCAACAGAGCACCTGTCGATAGATGCACACAGTCAGAGCCTTCAGCCTTCTGGTTCTTCACAAGCTGTCTTCGCCTGTCGACAGCAGATGCAAGACCTGTCGACAGACAAGCGGAAAACACATTACGGGAAGTTTTGCAAGTTGCCAAACTTAGTGTTTCTATGGAGTACGACTCTCCATATGTTAACACTCATATATAAGCAACCTTTTGCAACAAATCTCGTACACAAGCAGCCTCCAAGCAAAAACCCTAAAGAGTTCTACAGAAGCCTTGTTCTGCTGCTCTGCTTCAACCTACCGCCTCAGAACCAAGAACGGAAGACTCTTGCAGCGGAAGGTGAAGTCCGGACGTCTTGGATTCAAGCATCTACATCAACATCTGATCTCAAAGTCAAAGCTTGGACTCCAGAGGACGTTCAGAGGAAGAGTTTGCTTATTGGATTTGTTCTTCAACTCTCAAACCCTTCCCTGTTCTTTCTATTCCATACTTGTGTGTGTGTGGTGTTTCAAGCGGTTGTTGTGCTTGATACACGTGTGTGTGTGTTAATCTATCGGGGTTCACATCAGATAAACACGTGTGTGAGTTGTAGTTCGTGAACTAGCTCATAAGCAGGTGATTCCGCGTGTGTGTGTGGCCCGTGGATGTAGGATACACGCTGTGTACTCCGAACCACGTAAAATCTACGTGTCTCGTGGTTTGCACGAATTTGCATTAGATGTTTGGTAGGCACGACACATTAATACACTATTGAGTACTTGCTTATCCATCTATCAATCACTCACACACATCCACACATAGTCTGATTACTGCTAACACTTTAATTGTCTGTGCTATTGCAAAAAGAGGGCGTTAAGCTTTTAAATTGTCCGTAATCTATTCAAAAGCTTTTAAATTGTCCGTAATCTATTCATCCCCCCCTTCTAGATTACCATTTAGGGAATTTGCATCTCTTCAATTGGTATCAGAGCCGAGTTTCTCCGATTTACTGCTTTATCTGGTTGATCCTACGATCAGGAGATTCACGGTCAAATGGAATCTAACACGGGGTATATGGCCGAGGGACACTCAGTGACCAGGCCACCCTTCTTTGATGGCACTGACTATCCATATTGGAAAAATCGGATGCAGGTTTTTCTCCGTGCACAAAATTTCGAACTATGGAAAATAGTCAAAAAGGGAGCATACGAACTGCCTCAGGATGAGGATACCTGGACCAAGGACCAGATCGCCAAGGGGACACTCAACTGGAGCGCCCTCAATATGATGCAGTGTGCTGTCCATCCGAAGGAGTACTCAAGAGTCTCCACATGTACTCAGCTAAGGAGATGTGGGACAAGCTTGAGCTCATCTATGAAGGTGTCCGAGGTAAGAGAATCAAAGGTAAGCATGCTGGTTTCAGAATATGAAATGTTCAAAATGAATCATGATGAAACCATTTCAGACATGTTTGCTAGATTCATGATAATCATAAATGGATACCATTTCAGACATGTTTGCTAGATTCATGATAATCATAAATGGATTGAAAGGTCTCAAAAAGGAATATTCGGAGAGTGACTTGGTGAGGAAGATACTTCGGTCTCTTCCATCCTCTTGGAACACCAAAGCCACTGTCATTGAAGATTCCAAAGACCTCTCAAAAATGAAAGTGGATGAATTAATTGGCTCCTTGATGACTTATGAGTTGAATGTTAAAAGAAAAGAAACTGAAGAAAATCCTAGGAAGCCACTTACCTTGAAGGCTTCCAGGAGGACTTCTTCAGTTTCCAAAAGGAATTAATTCAGGAAAGTGAAGTCAGTGAATCGTCTAGTGAGAGTGACAATGATGAAATGGCTATGCTCACTAGACAATTCAAGAAATTTCTGAAGTTCAAGAGGAGAGTTACAGGTAACTCTAAACCTTTCCAAAAGAAAGACGTTTCTAACAAGTTTGATTCTAACAAAAAGTCTGAAGTTGTTTGCTATGAGTGCAAGAAGCAAGGGCATATGAGAGGAGAATGCTCCGAGCTCAAAAAGAAGCTTAAGAGGGACAAATTCACCTTCAAGAAGGCCAAGGCAATGGTGGCCACTTGGAGTGATGAGGATGACGACCAGAACAGCCAAGCTACCTCCGGAGATGATGAAGTCCACTGTCTCATGGCGAGAAGTGATGACTCGAATGAGGTAAATTCTTCCTTTGAAACATACTCTATTATCAATGGGAAGAAGCTTACACTGTTCTATTGAAAAATATTGTGAATTCAAGTCTGAAAATAAAGCACTTAAGAAAAAATTCAATTCCCTGTTCATGAGTCAAACAACCATGATGAAATTGAATCCTTGAATAAGGTAATTGAAATGATGAAACTTGATGAACAAACACACATGATGAATTGGACAGCATGAATCTTAAATTTCAAGAAGTTCAAAAGGAAAGAGATGATTTAATGAATTCTCTTGAAAGCCTTAATAGTGAGCATGAAAAGCTAAAGGAGAAATTGGAAAAAGCTGAAAATGACTTAAAAGGTAAGTCAAAAGATTTATCTAGTTTTGTCAAAAGTAAGCAAAATCTGGATGCTATTTTAGGTTCAAATGTTTATGTTGCTAGACATGGGATTGGGTTTCAAAAAGTAAAGCCAAAGGTAATGGCAAAAATCTGTTAACAAACTTCATTGATACCAGCCAAGTTCAAGCAAACGAACCCCTTCAAACAATAAGAAAAATCCTTCCAAGGGAAAGAAACAAGAATCTAAAATGGTCAAGTTTGTTCCTGGCCAATCTAAGGAATTTGCAACAAGCTCAAGATAGGACAAACAGCAAACTCCTAAAGCTAAATTCACAAGGCAACAAAAAGGAAAAATGCCAATGCATGCTCCCACAGAGGTAAAGCACAATGTTGTTCAAAAACCACCATCATGCAGCATATGTAAAAAGGTGGGCACACTGAAAAACAATGCTGGAATAACCAAATCAAATGAAAATCAAACAAGTTTGGATTCCCAAGCATTTGTTATTTGGCATGAATGATACAATGAGATCCAAAGTAATTTTGGTACCAAAACCTCTCGTCTGATCCACATTTGCAGGAATGCCTAGCAGCCCACAATCAAAACAAATGGTACCTGGACAGTGGCTGCTCGAGGCAATTAGCACGAACCTTTTGGGCAGAAGCGGTAAACACATCTTGCTACATCCTTAACGAGCCATGGTAAGACCCGTATTCAAGAAAACTCCTTACGAACTTCTGAAAGGTAAGAAACCCACCATGGGTACTTTAAAGTTTTTGGTTCAAGGGTTTATTCATAACAATGATAAAAATGACTTGGACAAGTTTGATGCCAAAAGCGATCAAGGTATTTTTCTTGGATACTCTGAACATTCTAGAGCTTATAGGGTGTTCAATCTGAAAACTAGACCTGTGGAAGAAACTCCACATGTCATTTTTGATGAATCTCAAATCAAGCCTAACAGTGTAAATTCCTACAGGTTTGATGACATGGAAGGAACAACACTTGAGGAACTTCAAAGAAAAGAAAAAGGAAAAACTCAAGAAGTTTCAAAAGGAAAGAGTGGATTTTTTCGCAGGTACGATGATGAAGATGACGGTTGTTTGATCAGAAATCATGATGAGTTCCTGCTGAAGATCCACAACAAGAAGAACAACCTCAAGATGAAAGTCCTCCAGCCACCCCTCCTCCAAAACATCCTCCTCAATGCAAGATCAACCAGGGCCTTCAACAATCACTAATGTGAGGTACTCTAAGCTCATCCACTGGAGAATGTCATAGGTAACATAAATGATTCAGTTCAAACTAGGTCTCAGGTAAATCAAATAGTTGAACAGGATCATTTAGCCTTTGTATCTCAAGTGGAACCCAAAAGTATTGAAGAAGCACTAAAAGAAAACTCTTGGATTGATGCCATGCATGAGGAGCTTGGGCAGTTTCAAAGACATAATGTCTGGAGTTTAGTTCCTAGAATCCCTGAAATTTCTGTCATTCTGTCGACAGCAGATGCAAGACCTGTCGACAGACAAGCGGAAAACATATTACGGGAAGTTTTGCAAGTTGCCAAACTTAGTGTTTCTATGGAGTACGACTCTCCATATGTTAACACTCATATATAAGCAACCTTTTACAATAAATCTCGTACACAAGCAGCCTCCAAGCAAAAACCCTAAAGAGTTCTTACAAGAAGCCTTGTTCTGCTGCTCTGCTTCAACCTACCGCTCAGAACCAAGAACGGAAGAGACTTGCAGTGGAAGGTGAAGTCTGGACGTCTTGGATTCAAGCATCTACATCAACATCTGATCTCAAAGTCGAAGCTTGGACTCCAGGAGGACGTTCAGAGGAAGAGTTTGCTTATTGGATTTGTTCTTCAACTCTCAAACCCTTCCCTGTTCTTTCTATTTCATACTTGTGTGTGTGTGTGGTGTTTCAAGCGGTTGTTGTGCTTGATACACATGTGTGTGTGTTAATCTGATCGTGGGTTCACATCAGATAAACACGTGTGTGAGTTGTAGTTTGTGAACTAGCTCATAAGCAGGTGATTCTACGTGTGTGTGTGTGGCCTGTGGATGTAGGATACACAAGTTGTGTACTCCGAACCACGTAAAATCTACGTGTCTCGTGGTTTGCACGAATTTGCGTTAGATGTTTGGTAGGCACGACACATTAATACACGTTTGAGTACTTGCTTATCCATCTATCATCACTCACACACATCCACACATAGTCTGATCATTGCTACACCTTAATTGTCTGTGCTATTGCAAAAAGAGGGCGTTAAGCTTTTAAATTGTCCGTAATCTATTCACCCCCCCTTCTAGATTACCATTAGGGAATTCCGCATCTCTTCAATCCATTGAAATAAGTTGATGTTAAGAGAGGATGCAAATGCTATGAAGATTCTAATAGCCTTTAATCTAGCAACTGGAGCATATGTTTCATCAAAATCAATGCCTTCCTCCTCGAAGTATCTTTGTGCTACTAGTCTGGCCTTGTTCCTGGTGATTATTTCTGATTCATCCATTTTGTTTCTGAAGACCCATCTAGTCCCAAAACTATATGGTCAAAAGGTCTAGGGACAAGAGTCCAAACCTGGCTGCATTGGAACCGGTTAAGTTCGTCTTGCATAGCTAGGATCCAAGATTCATCTGCCAATGCATCATTGATTGTCCTAGGCTCAATCTGAGAAACAAATGCAGAAAAATCACAGGAAATATTCATACCTCCTATTCTTACCCTATCTTGAGGATCACCAATAATATTTTCTCTTGGATGATCTTTGTGATACCTCAATTCTCTAGGTAGTCCTTCATGTGGTTCTTCTTGTTGTTGAAGCTCTTCTAATGGGGGATCTTCTTTCTCTTCTTCTTTTTCTTCAAGAGATGTCTGTTCCAGATCCCTACACAAATCTCAACAACATCTTCTTTCTTCTATTTTCTTAATAGAAGGGTTAGTTTCATTAAATAAAATATGAACTGATTGTTCTACAGTTAAAGCTCTTCTGTTAAACACTTTATATCCTCTAGGTTCCATGTCTTACTGTTCTTATAAGTCCAAACAAAATCCATGTGAATGAGTTCTAAAGGCTTGGAAATTGTTACCACAGTTTTGGACTCAAATGATGTCTTGGTTTGCTTTCCTTGGCACATGCTGTACAGATTCTAGATTTCTTTAGTTTAAGCTTCGGAAGACCTTCAATTAGTTCATGCTTGATTAATTTCTTGATCACTAATGTGCTTGCATGTCCTAGTCTTCTGTGCCATAAATCAGTCTTCTCAGTTTTTGTAGTTGCAAGACATAGGTTAACTTCTTTCAAATCTGCTAATTGTAGAATGTACAGATTTTTGACTCTTTGTGGTTCAAAAACTTTTTTTCCATCCTTTTAGATAATGCACTTATCATTCTGAAATTGTACTAAAGACTTTGTCACATAACTGACTGATGCTAATGAGGTTATGCTTTAGTCCTTCTACATACATCACATCTTCTATCAAACCCTTTTCTTTTGTTCCTATTGTCCACATCCTAATACTTTGCCTTTTCCATTGTCTCCATAAGTGACTTGACCAACCTCATCTCTAAAACTTGTAAGCAGCTTTATGTCACTTGTCATATGTCTTGAGCACCCACTATCCAAATACCATTGGATGCTCTCTGATGACCTTGCAAACAAATTTAAGTTGTAAATTTTGGTACCCAAATTTTCTTGGGTCCTTGATGGTTAGTTTTCGGAATCCAACACAAGTGCCTAGTTGTACATATGCTAATTGTGTGTCCTAGTTGATTACAGTGACTACAACATAAATCATATGCATTTCTTGCATGTGTAGTTATTAGATTTTAATTTGTTTGTAAACATACTGATTGACCTTTTTAGGATTTTTTATTTCTTTTTTCTTTCACAATTTTAGGAGTTGGATATTTTTTAGGATACACAATTCCTTCTACATTGTCAAGAGGGTGTATATCCTACTCCATACTTCTTTTTGTTGTTCTAGCACCTTTCAGTTTACAACTAACGATGTTTTACAATTGTAATTTTATCAATAATAGCTTTTAGATAATTATTTTCTTTCTCTTAATTTCTCTTCATCTTTTAATTATTTCAGATTTGATTCAATTTCAATGATTTTACTATTTTTAAATTTTTAAATCTTCACACAGTAATTCATTGATCTTTTTGTTTAGTTAAATTTTGTCATAATCTCTCTACTTCATTTTTTTGGAAAGTGTTGGCTTTTCTTGATTTAGTAAATTTAACTTAACTATTTTCATCTGTTTAACTACTATTTTATACTTTCATATAATCATTAAAGCATCTTCTAGACTATCAGAATCAGATTCAGAACATAATGTAAATGAAGTTTCTGAATTTACCTGGTCCATCTGCCATGAGCGCTAGATTGACTTTTCTTCTTCTAATTCTGAGATTGAAGAGTATGAACTTGTGGCTTCTTCATTATCCCATGCTGCTGCCATTGCCTTCTTTTTGTACTTTATGAACTTTCTTTCTTTACCTTTCTTTTTCTCATATTTTTTAGCTGGACCTTTCTTCTTGAGCTTAGGACATTCTGATTTGTAATGTCCTGGTTGATTGCACTCATAGCAGATTGGTTCTTTCTTCTTTTCTTCTTGAAATATCTCTTTGACCCAAACTTCTTCTTCTTGGCAAGAATCATTTGGAGTTTTCTTGACAGCATGGCTTCATCATCACTGTCATCTGATTTCTCTTTTGAATCCTCAGTGAAAGAAGAATCTGCAGCTTTTAAAGCATTTGGCATTTTCTTTTTCAAAAAGCTTTCAGAAAATCTTTCCATATTAATTCATGAGCCATTAAAGAACCAATTAATTGATTAATAGAAAGTTATGTTAAATCATGTGCCTCTTCAATAGCAATGACCTTAGGGGTCTAGACATGAGTTAATGACTTAGAATTTTTCTTACTATTTCTTCATTAGTAAGAATCTTACCTAGTGAACTCAGACCTACTATTATATTTGAGAAATGATTATACATTTGAGTTATGTTTAATTAGGAAGCATTTGAATTGGTCATATTGGGAGACAAGAATATCTATTCTAGTTTGTTTACTCTATCAGTTCCTTCATAGGTTACTTGTAGTTATCCCACATCTCTTAGCAGTTCTACAAGCAGATAATCTCTTGAACTCCTTTTTGGATAAAGCACAGCATAGATAATTTTTTGGCTTTATAGTTTAAAGACATGTTTCTTTTATCAACTATAGACAATACAGAGTTCCTCAGCAAGTATAGTAAAAATCACCTTGTTCTATTACCTACCACAGATCAAAGTCTGTGCCTCTGATGAAGCATTCCATTCTCATCTTCCAATACTGGCAATCTTCACCATCAAAGAATGGTGGTCTGGTGACTGACTGACCTTCGTAGTTGTGAACTTCAGATGCCATCTCTTCTCAAATCTTTTTATTCTTCTGAGAAGACCTCACTCTGATACCACTTGTTGGAACGAGATGGCACTATAAGTGACCTAGAGGGGGGTGAATGGACTTCTTGTGCTTTTAAAATTATCTGAAAATAGATAACACTAAATAAAGTTGTTAGTATTTAGTGTAGTGTGTGTGAACAAGTGAAAGCTTGGCGGAAACAATCACACAAATGCACAAGAGATTTTATCCTGGTTCGACCCTTCCTACATGGATGTCCTATGTCCAGTCCCCAAGTAACCTCTTGGGATTTCACTAAATTGCTAAGAGAACTTGGCCTTCTCTCAACCTTATAGGTATTACAAACCCACTTGCTCCCAAGCAAGTCTTCCCTTTACCAAGGGGTACAAAGACTACCTACACTAGTAGGTCTTCCATTCACAGAGGGGCACTGCAAGAAACACACCTCTAGCAGGTTATCTAATACAAAAATAAAGAACACTTATGTGTATACTCAAATGGATGAGCCGACACAAAATCAGAAAGAGATATAAATGAGAATTAAAGATCTAACTCTTTCTAAATCTAAATGGGTGGACTGAGAAAGATCTACAGTTGCAAAATGCCACCCACCAGAGAAAGTCTTCTAAAGAACTAGAGAGCTTGGAAGTCGTGGACTGAAGATGCAGCCCTCTCTCTTTTTCTTTCCAGTAGAAGGCTTGTGAAAAACTCTTGCTTGCAAATTTAGATTGGAGTTGAGTGTGTTGCTGGTTGGTGTCTATATTTCCCTTGTTCAAACTCCAGCTTCTATATATGAGCTTCAGGTATCTTCCCGTTTAAAACTAACCATTGGAAGCTAGCCGTAGAAGGATATCCGCTTGAAAAGAGACTATGAGCTTTCTAGGTGTCCATCAGATCTTCAGCTCTTAGAGTTTCAACGTCTTCAGGCTATGTTGGTAGCTTCATGGCTTGATAGACAGCTTCATTAATGTTCTGTAAACTCCATGCTGAAGACTGAAAGCTAAGCATGCTTCATAAATGTTCTGCAACCCTGGAAGGACAAGACAGACAAAGATACCTCCATACTTTCGAAGGTAGGTGAGATAGAAAAATATAAGCAAGAGTAAGTTCAGACAGACAGAAGTTCAAAGCATTTAAGGATCAGACATGCAGTTGTATCCTCAAGTAAGGGGGTTCTGATAGTGGTAGGTGAGTTCTGACAAATAACCCATGCGGCTTATACCTACCATTGCATTTACTGCATAGCAACTGTCAAATGGAGAAGAACTAAACTTCTGAAACAAACAACAAGAGATCATATTATATAATTATTTCAGATCTTACCAGATAATTTATATTGTTATTTTGAATATAATTTTTCCTACCTAACAAAATATTTATATGATGACAACAAGAAGAACATTATTCTATTAGATTTATAAGTGTTATTTATTCTATAAGGATCCCATTGGGATAAAACATATTGAAATAAACAATATAAAGATTTCATGGTTATGTGGAATGACAAATTCATAAAAACATTATTTAAGTATCAAGTACACAGAAGTTGATATAGCATACTTCGACTTTCCTGAAGTCGAAATCAAGAATAAGAGATGCATAAAGAACTTCGACTATACAGAAGTCGTAGTGAGATATTAATCACAGACTTTGACTTTTGGAAAGTCAGAGTGATATAAGTTTGATCATCAATCAATGTCATACTTCAACTTCTGGGGAGTCGAAGTGCAAACAATAATAGACTTCAACTTTCAAGGAGTTAGAGTAAGATACGAAGACTTCGACTTCTTAGGAGTCGGAGTGAGAGGACTTCGACTTCTCAGAAGTCGGAGTGAAAGATCATTTGATAGCAAGTCATACTTCAACTTCTAAGGAGTCGGAGTCTAGACAGACTTCGACTTTTAAGGAAGTCGGAGTCCAGCTAGAGACTTCGGACTTTCCGAAGTCGCAGTACTACCTAGTGGTTCATCAAATGGTACAACACTTCGATTTTCTAAAGTAGGAGTCGAAGTCGGAGTTAGTATGGTACATAGTATACACTGTGGACTTAGAGAAATTTTGTAATACAGTCTTGATAGATACTGTATCATACATGTCATTTTTGTGGTAATTCAAATAGCTTTGTTTGTAGAAAGTCTTAAAAGGTTTTGTCATAGCAAAAACATAATGCTTAAAATATTTAACAATATTTTAAAGAGATAGTTGCTCAACACAAATTCATGGTTACCACCTATGGGAGGTTTCCATAATCTTCTCATCACGAATGGGGGGAGAGGAAACCTTCATTGAGGGAAGGATACACCGAAATTCATACCTATGAGTTTCCTTATATAATTAGGCAACTAAAGACCCATCTCCTTTAAAAAAGCCCCCTCTCTTCCATAAAATAACCCCTAGGGTTGCTGAGGTCATACTTGGAGGCTATGGTGGCTGGAGATCTTGAGAGAAAGCTTGAGCAAGAAGCAACTTTATGCTCATCTTCACTAGCGACCTACAAACAAGCCCCTTTCAAGATCATCACCAAAGATTAGTAAAACCTTGACCAAACCATGCAAGGCATATACCCATGGAAAGATCTTTGAGTCTAGTTCTTATGACACTATTTTGCCCAACTTCTACCCAGTAGTTCGTGAGTATTAGGTGTTCTCCTACAACTGGTAGAAACTAGGGTTTTCTGGAGGACGACTTTTCTTCCAACCAAAAGGTAGGTCATCTCCATGCCAAACTCTAATTAAACTCATTCATGCTTGCATACATGTGTTTAGATTATGTTCTCACTATTTTCCCCAATTTTTACCATGTGGGTTTCACGAATTAAATCTAGTATGATCAGTACGTTGTGCTACCTTGATTAAACCCTGACTTGTCTACGAGTTCTAATCTCTTCGTGGATTCATTTTCAGACTGAGCACCCAACATGAAACTTGTTTCCCCATGAGTCTAGTTTCATTTGGCACTAGTTTCTTTATTCACTGTACTGAGAGTATTAGTCTGTACATGAGCACTATGTCAGATTTGCGTAGACAATCACAACACATCTTGTTACCTATCAAACAATGTTGTTTCTCGATTACTTGTTAATGTACATTGTATATAAAGAATCTAACCAACAGAGGTGGTTTCATCCGATTTGGATCACCCTAGAATAGTTAGATTTTTCGAACCATAGGTATCAAATCTAGTTTGATTGAAATAGGAAAACACCCCATAAGCACCCCTGCACTGGAAACAGGAAGACGATGATGAGTCGACCTGTCGCCTCAAAAGGTGACCGGAAGGCTATCGCCTTCATGATCAGAAGGCGACAGCCTCTAGTCGCCTTCATGAAGGCGACATGTTGCTTGTTGCCTTCTGACAATAGTGGGCATTTCAACCTTGTTTGGCTCGTTTGCGTCGTTTTCGTGCCGGGTCTTCTCCTGTGCGAAATTAGGTACTGATAGCATGCAATATCAACACAATATAAAAATTAAAAAATGTTCACATGATGTTTAATTGATATAGTTAATGATCATGCTCTCTACCTGTCGATATTTCACTTCTTGCCTGTTAACGAACTCGCTAAAACACATCACTACTTGCTAAATTGGTTATGCATGATTTTTATTTCCTGATTTAACAACCTTATTACTTACTTAATGTGAGGTTTCCATAATCAGATTTACAAGACACTCACACATGCACTGAGCGATTCTCACGTGCAGCACTCACGTACACTCTTGCACGATAGGAAAGCCCTTTCTTGGCTTGTGGTGAACTCTCCGTCAAATATTCCTTCTGTCAGACTAGTGACCCTTGACCAAGGACTCCGTAAGTCTCCTCTGACCATGGGTTCCCACATGGCCGATCAGCAAGTTGTACCATGAAGTTCCCCGATGTTAGTGTGCACCTCTCTTTTCTCTCTCTCTCTCGCCCCTCGTCTTGAATTTCTTGAACCTATCGACAATGACACATGAAAATAAGTTATTAATAGAAATAATGTAAAAGAACCGTTATGCTTCCGAAATTCTCTCTTGATCATTGTTATCATGAAATCTTGTTCACTTGACTTGTTATGCTTGAAATCATTATGAACATGACATTATTTATGACACTTCGACCCATTTTTACTGACTTCATAGTCATTAACCATCTTGACAATCTTGTTCGTGGGTACATGCTCTTGAACTTGCTCTGATACGATAGTCTCGGACTACTAGTGACCATTGTCCCGTGACATGATCGTACTAATGTTCTCAGAAGAAATCCGACATGACATTCTTGAACTCTTGAAAGTACTCTCTAGGATCCTTCGAGCTATTGTGGCTCCCTACTATTTGTACTGTCTAGCGCTAAAGCAGGTCTTGCAACCTATTAGACTTGAATGCATACTGTTGAGGGCATGGAGAGTGTCCGAGGGGCTCCAATCTAGTCCTGGGAGCAGAGAGCCACCCGAAAATACCTACAGGGGCTAATGACGGTGTCAGTATTTGCACCTGTTCTGACTGCTCTGATTTAGCTAGATGTTTGACTATTAAACTGTTAGTATTAGTCTATTAGTTCAGACGTACTACACTATTACTATATTGCCATTGTTTTAACTGTTACTGAACTACTACTGTCCTGCTATCACTCTCTTCTTGATGACTACTGGTGGTCCTTTGGTACGGCAGCAAGCTAACCTAGAGGGGGGGGTGAATAGATTTTTCTGAAATCTGAAGTAGAAATTTTAAACGCAGAAAATTAACACTTGAAAGTTTGTTTAGTTGAGTGATAGAGAGTTGCAGTGCGGAAGCAAATAAATAATCACACAAAGAACACAAGGAATTTATCCTGGTTCGGCCCTTCCCACATGGAAGTCCTACGTCCAGTCCCCAAAGCAATCTCTGGGATTTTACTAACCAAGGGTACATTCCCCCTCAGGGATAGTAAACACCCAGCACCCCAGCTGGTCTTCTTCTCTTTCTCGGGCAAGAAGGCAGCCCACTTCTCTTAAGGTTAAGAAGCCAACCTCTTGGTACAAACCCCAGTGCGGTTCTGCTAGACTTAAACCCCTAGCTAGGTTCTACAGTGTACACAGTCCTACGAGGACACAAATCTTTCTTAGAAAAGAAATAACAGACCGAGAGCTATTAGAAGATTAACACTAAGAACTCTAGCTCTCAGCCACAAACTCTACCCCAGATTTACAATGACCACAAAGAGAGAGTGAAGAGAGGAGAAGGAGCTTGAAGCTTGAAGGTCTTCAGATGCTTGAGCACTTCATCTTGGGCTCGAGCTCTTCTCTCTTTTCTTTTGAGTGTATCTGGAGTTTAGGTTCTTCACTGGATGTACCACTCTTTTTAAAAAAAAAATCTTCAGGAAAAAGCTCTCTACTTGTTCTACAACCTTGCTTCATCTTTTATATGAGAAGCTTTGAATAGATCCGTTGAAGAGATCCGTTGGAACTCTTCTAGTCGTTGCTGATTTTTCTATTCTTCTTCTTCTGACTGTCAGCCACTTGGTGGTCTCGAGGTCTGCAAGCATAGAAGAAGGTTTTTAGATCAAAGTGTGGTTTCTGTCAAAAAGGCTCACTTTTGTGTTTTCTACTGTCACCCAGAAGTGGTAGGTAGGCTCTTTTGTCTGACAGGGGAAAGAAGAGATCTAGAGAGATAAGCAAAAGATCTTCTGTCAGAAAGATAGAAGATTACGCAAATGAAATATATTTGACTTTTCATTAGGCGCCAAAATCATTTGAAACATTTGAGTATAAAGGAAATCGATGTGTAAGTTGAAATCTATGTTTGAACAGAATCCATGTCTAATGCAATCCAAGTTCCAACATAATTAATGTTACATGAAATCAATGTTTGAACAAAACACGATGTTAAGTGAAATCGATGTTTGCATGAAATCAATATTTGAACAAAATTGACGTTTAAGTGAAATCGATGGTTGCATGAAATCGATGTTTGAACAAAATCGATGTTTAAGTGAAAGCAAATTGTTTGTTTGATCAAATCATTCTTTAAGTAAAGGCAAATCATGTTTGCTATCAAATCATTATTTGCCTTATCGAATCATTACAGCGATCAAATCATGTTTAACTTATCGAATCGTTACAGTGATCAAATTGTTGTTTGACTTACGAATCGTTACAGCAATCAAATCGTTGTTTAACTTATCGAATCGTTACAGTGATCAAATCGTTGTTTAACTTATCGAATCGTTATAGCGATCAAATTGTTTAACTTATCAAATTGATGTTCTATCAAGAGAATCGATGTGGCACTTTATGAACTGAAGTCGATGTATATTGAATAGACATCTATTTTACTTTTCAGTGCAGATCACGCAGTGATAGTACAATAAATATATATTTATTAGGAAAACATGATATTAAATATATTAAATAATATTTAATTAATCATAAGTTTTGTTATCACCAAAGTATAAGGGTAAAAAGTGAGTGTGGTTCAACAATCTTCCCCTTTTTGGTAATGACAAAACTTATGATAATTTTCTGACAAAAAATACTTAAAGCATAGAAAATACAAAAAATTCACAGATAATGCATACTCTCCCACTTTTTGCACTAACCAAAAATGAAGGATCTTACCATTGCATTCTCTCCCCTTTTTGTGAAAATTTTACCATTGAGGGGTTCAACAATGATTGACATTAATGAATAACTCCCCCTTAGTCTGTGCTCACCCTGAATGAGAGACTCCACCTGAATGAGACTTGCAAATAGTTGTTAGTAATACTAAAATTAAAAATAAATTAGTGACTACTCCCTCTTTAGATATGAGTTGGATGAAGAGCTGGCAGCCATCAATGCCTTGAGCAATCTTTGTTCCTGATTCTCCAAGGCCATCCTAAAAAACAACTTATCAGAAGTAGGTACCGAAATCTTTTGGGTCCTTGATGGTTAGATGCATAAAAATATCCTTTCGGAATCCATACTAGGTGCTTGTTGTGCAGGTGTTACTGTGTGTCCTAGTATATGCAATGAGAACAACAATGAATATAGTTTGTTCTGCAGTTCTTATTGTCTTTGTGAGGTTGTTTAGAACACAGTTTTATAAACCTTGTTCTTTGATAGAGCTTGTTCATTCATGTGCCTTTTTCTGAGGCATTTTGGTTCTTTTACAAATTTGGCAAAGGATATTTCTTGGAATTATGGCTTGTTTTCCTTTTTCTAGAGGTATGTATCCAAGCCCTTGTTTATATTGATAGTTTTTTATCCCTTTAAGCATAGAGCTAGAGATGTTTTCTTTTTGGTTAAATTTCTAACATATTCTTTTAAATAAAGATTTTCTTCAGTTAGAGTTTTCAGTTTTTCTTCTAACTCTAACTTCTCAGTGTTTTGCTTTTCAAATCTTCATTTAGAAGATAATTATTATCTTTACTATCTTTTAATTATTTTTCTAATTGTTCCATTTCGGATTTAAGATCTGAATTGGTGTTTAAGCAAGTAGTATTATTTTTCAGAATTTTTAATTCTTTTACACACATTTATGTTTTCATAAAGTTCATTAAAGACTTCTTCTAAGTCTTCAGACTTGACCATGAATCAGGGCATGAATCAAAAAATGGGTCAGAATGTACCTCATCTAGTCCTACCATGGGGCTAGGCTTTCCTGCTCTTTTTCGGGATATGAACTTGATGATTCTGAAGTTGTGGCCTCTTCATTGTCCCAAGCAGTAGCCATGGCTTTTCTTTTGAATTTCTTATGTTGCTTCTTGGATTTTTCTGGTTGACCAGTCTTCTTGAGTCTTGGACAATCTGGTCTCAGATGTCCAGGTTTTCTGTTCATAGTAGACTGGTTCTTTTTCCTTTCTCTCTTTGTTTTGAACCTTCTTGATCCATTTTCTTTTTCTTGAGAATTTTCTGAAGTTTGGATTGGACATTATCCACATCGCTGTCTTCAGAACCTACATTTTTGAACTAGAAGAAGAGAAGAGGTGGAAGGAGCAGCTACAACTTTGAGAGCATTAGAAATTTTCTTGGATGAGCCTCCAGATAATTGCTCCATATTAATTTCATGTGCCATGAGGGAACCAATTAACTTATTAATAGAAAACTTGGTTAGATCATGGGCTTTTTCAATAGCGGTGACCTTAGGGGTCATGAAATAGTTAAAGACCTAAGTATCATTGAAAAAATTCCTCATCAGAAAGATTTTTGTCAAGAGAACTTAGACCAACTACTATGCTCGAAAATCTATTATACATTTGAGTAATATTTTCGCTAAGAAGTATTTTAAATTAGCATATTGTGAGACAAGAATATCTATCCTAGTTGTTTTACTTTATCTATTCCTTCATAAGTTACCTGCAGTTTATCCCATATTTTCTTTAGCTGATTACATGCAGATACTCTACTAAATCTCTTTTGGATAAAGCAAAACATAAATAGTTCTTTGCTTTAAAGTTTAAAGATAATTTACTTTATTGTTGTTGTAATAGCAGTAGTACCTTCAACAAGAACATAACATAATCACCTACCTCTATTACCTGCCACAGATCAAAGTACGTGCCTCGAATGAAGCATTCCATTCTCATCTTCCAATATTGGTAATCCTCTCCATCGAAGAATGGAGGTCTAGTGACTGATTGACCTTCAGCAAATCCTTGAGCTGCCATGGATCTTCTCTAAGATCGTTAGATCTTCTTGATTTATCAGAGAACCTCGCTTTGATACCACTCATTGGTCCTTTTGGTACGGCAACAAGCTAACCTAGAGTGGGGGTGAATAGGTCTTTCTGAAATCTAAAATAGAAACTTTAAATGCAAAAAATTAACACTTGAAAGTTTGATTAGTGAGTGATAGAGAGTTGCAGTGTAGAAGCAAATAAACAATCACACAAAGAACACAAGGAAATTTATCCTGGTTCGCCTTCCCCCCCATGGAAGTCCTACGTAGAGTCCCCAAGCAATCTCTTGGGATTTACTAACCAAGGGTACAGTCCCCTCATGGACAGTACAACACCCAGCACCCCAGTTAGTCTTCTTCTCTTTCCTGGGCAAGAAGGCAGCCCACTTCTCTTACAGGTTAAGAAGCCAACCTCCTGGTAGAAACCCCAGTGCGGTTCTGCTACACTTAAACCCCTAGCTAGGTTCTAACACTGTATACAGTCCTACAGCTGGACACAAATCTTCTTAGAAAAGAAAGAACAAATCGAGAGCTATTACAAGATGAACACTAAGAATCTAGCTCTCAGCCACAAACTCTCCCCATATTACAATGACCACAGAGAGAGAGTGAAGAGAGGAGAAGGAGCTTGAAGCTTGAAGGTCTTTAGATGCTTGAGCAATTCTTCTTGAGCTCGGGCTCTTTCTCTCTTTTTTTTTGAGTGTATCTGGGTCAGGTTCTTTATTGGATGTACACTCTTTTAAAAAAAATCTTCAAGAAAAAGCTCTCTACTTTTTCTTCAGCCTTGCTTCATCTTTATATGAGAAGCTTTGAATAGATCCGTTGAAGAGATCCGTTGGAACTCTTCTAGTCGTTGCTGATTTTCTATTCTTCTTCTTCTGACTGTCAGCCACTTGATGGTCTTCGAGGTCTGCAAGCATAGAAGAAGGTTTTAGATCAAAGTGTGTTTCTGTCAAAAAGGCTCACACTTCTGTGTTTTCTACTATCACCCAGAAGTGGTAGGTAGGCTCTTTTTGTCTAACAGGAAAGAAGAAATCTAGAGAGATAAGAAAAAAGATCTTTTGTCAGAAAGATAGAAGATTTCGCATATGAAATATATTTGACTTTTCATTAGGCGCCAAAATCATTTGAAACATCTGAGTATAAAGGAAATCGATGTTTAAGTTGAAATCTATGCTTGAACAGAATCCATGTTCTAATGTAATCCAAGTTCCAACAGAATCGATGTTTACATGAAATCGATGTTCTCAGGTGGAGACCGAGGATGACACATACACTCAAGAGGACGGGAATGACTAGGAGTGAAGTCACGAATACCCTAGCATCCTAGCAATATGTTAGAGTCTAGTTAGTCTTTGCTTTTGTTTTAGTGTATTGGGCCCTATAGAATGGCTCTGATATTGGTGGTTGTAACTAGACATTGGAAATTATTAATGAAATGAATTTTTTTAGTATTACATTGTGCAATGCTCTGATGTCTAGTACTCGCTCTATACCCGTTTACTTGCACAACTGCTCGCGTTTCGATATTCCGCGTCGGGGCGTGACAGTTTTGTGGTATCAGAGCCTAGGTTATTCTTAAGTATAGGAGATCTAGGTAACCGGCCTCGACTAGAGTCAATTATCATACCGATGAGTGTGGTTAGAGCCCGGGTAATTAGCTAAAATGAACTCACCACGTAGAAATTAAATTCCACATCAATATCATAAAAATAAGTTATTTTGGTAGGAACTAAGCAACAAAGATGATGCTGAACGTGCTCAGATGAGGGGAATGCAATAGACCACAAGAAAATGACGCGCACGATTGTGCAAGCTACCCAAGGAGGTGGCAATCGTGGTGCAGGCGGACCTGCATCGCAACTTCAAGAGTTGACCCCAACTAGGTTCAGTGGATCTACAGATCGGATGAAGCTGAGCACTGGCTCAAAGAGACAGATAGATTTTTCCGCGTCATGCAATGTGCAGCGGGGGGATAAGCTGCTGCTAGCCACATTCCAACTGGAAAGGATGCCTACGCTTGGTGGGAGTCTGTCGAAGCGACCAGAGCTAATGGTCAATTCACCTGGACGAGTTCAATGAAGCTTTTAATTCCAAAATACTTCTCGAAGCGTGTCCAAGAAAGGAAGGCTGCGGAATTCGCTGCTCTTAAACAGCGGAGCTCGACTGTGGCCGAGTATGAAGCCTAGTTTCAAGACTGGCACGATATGCTGAACACCTAGTGAACCACGAGAGATGAAGGCCTAAGCTTTCCTCAACGGCCATAATCCTCAATACATTACTCAACTGGCACCTCTCGATATCCAGACCTACGCCGAGATGGTAAAGAAAGCCAGTTGCTGGAAGATTCTACGGACTTCACGATCGTATCAAAGGAAGGTTCGTGAAAAAGGAAATGACCTCGGGTCAGTCCTCTGCTAAGCCTTCTAATGGCAAGAAGTGTCCCTTCAACATCACGGAGGGATTCAACCAAGAAAGGAAACCGAAGGTCTTCGTACCCAACACTCCAGCCAAGAGCAACTGCAAGATTGTGACAAGCCAGGACACACTGCTGACGAATGCTGGAGGAAAGTCGGCGCGCACCTGCACTGTGGAAGTCGCGAGCACTGCATCCCCGAGTTCTCGCTGCTGAAAGAGAATGAAAGGCGCCTTAATGCACCTAAGAAACAAGGAAGACTGCAAGCCCTGCATGATGAGGAACCCGCTACGGATGGTGGCGTGGTAGAAGGTACCCTACAAGTTTTCTCCTTATCAGCATTTGTCTTATTTGACACTGGAGCAACTCATTCATTTATATCTCAACACTTTGCTGAACCCTGACTACAAAACCTATATCCATGGGTTGTGAGTTCCTGGCACAACGCACTAGGAGAAAAGGAGAAACTGAACAAATACTTTTCCCTCTACCGATGTAATGATCGGAGACCATAACTTAAAAGCCGACCTGGTGTGTATGCCCAGAAGGCTATGATGTAATTTTGGGAGCCGAATGGTTGTACACTTATGGGGCAAGGTCGAGGTAAGAAAGGGAAGGTTACCTTTAGTGACTTTCCTAAATTGGCATTCTTCTGGGATTAGACATAAGAGACGGATGTCTCTAATCTCTGCCCTAAAAGTTCATAACATGAAAGGAAAGGTTGCATTGTTTCCTAGCAGCCGTAGTTGTTGAAAAGAAGGGTTCTAAGATAGAAGACATCCACATAGTCCAGGATTACCCCGATGTGTTCCCTGAAGACCTGCGAGGGATTCCCTCGAAAGAATGTCAACTTCGCCATAGAGTGATCCCTGGAGCTACCCCGGTATCGCGTCACCGTACCGGATGTAACCTATAGAGCTAAAGGAGTTGAAGACGCAACTGAAGGAGCTATTAGAGAAAGGGTTCATCAGGACTAAGTACTTCCCCATGGGGAGCACCCGTACTATTTGTCAAGAAGAAAGATGGTCAATGAGAAATATGCATCGACTATCGTCAACTCAATCAGCTTACCATCCAGAACAAGTACCCATTGCCTAGGGCCGATGAACATTCAACCAAATATCTGGAGCTCAATATTTTCTCCAAGATCGACCTCGATCTGGCTACCAACAAATGAGGATCAAGGATGACGATATCTTCAAAACGGCTTTCAGGAGCAGGGATGGACATTATGAATTCGTTGTTATGCCTTTGGTCTAACCAATGCTCTGCAGCCTTTAGCAACTCATGAACAACATATATCGCCATACCTTGACAAGTTCATGGTCGTCTCATCGACGACATCCTCATTTATTCGAAGACCAAAGAAGAGCATGAAGAACACCTGAAGATTACATTGCAAGTCTTGCGAGACAACAAATTGTACGCAAAGCTTAGCAAGTGTGAATTCTGTCATTCTCAAAGGACGCATCGGGTTGTTCCCTCCAAAGTCGAAGTTGTACTCAACTGGGAGAGACCAACCAATGTCACCGAAATCCGAAGCTTCCTCTAGGACTGGTGGCTACTACAGGCGGTTCATCAAGGATTTCTCCAAGATCGTCGTTCCTCTCACGCGACTAACATGGAAGGAGAATCCTTACTCCTGGAGTAAAGAGTGGAGAAAAGTTTCCAAACTCTTAAAGACCGTCTAACCTCAGCACCTATTCTGGCTCTGCCAATAGAGGGAGAAGGTTTCTCTGTCTACACCGATGCCTCGGGAATTGGGCTAGGGTGTGTATTGATGCAAAAGGAGAAAGTCATCACTACTATTTTGATTAATTGAAGACTCATGAAGTCAACTACCCCGTGCATGTATCTGTGAGTTGGCAGCCATGGTCTTCGCCTTGAAGATCTGGAGACACTATTTGTATGGTGAGAAATTCACTATCTACTCAGATCATAAAAGTCTGAAGTACTTATTCTCCAGAAGGAACTCAACATGAGACAGAGAAGATGGCTAGAATATCTGAAGGATTTCGACTTCAACATCCAATACCATCCAGGCAAGGGTAATGTCGTGGGCTGATGCTCTTAGTAGGAAGCCAATGGCATCTGTTTCAAGTCTAGTCCTTGGCGAGATGCAACTACTAGAACAATTCGCAAGGTTAGACTTAACTATTGAACAAGGGATGATCAAGTCTGGTTGCCAATATCAAGATCAATCCAACTTTCTGGAAGAGATTAAAGCTCAACAAGATAATGATCCATTCTTAGTTCGCATCAAAGAAACCTTAGCTGAAAGAACAGACTTTGCTATGAGTGAGGATGGAAGACTGGTGTTCCAAGGGAGGACATGCGTCCCTAACATGAAGAACTGAAGAGGAAAGCTAATGGATGAAGCTCACAAGACAAAGTACACTATTCATCCAGGAGGTACCAAATGTATCAAGACATGAAAGGAACATTTTGGTGGCGATCAGAAGAGAGAGGTAGCCTTAACATGAACGGGCACTACCTTACATGCCAACAAGTAAAGCGGGAACACATGCATCCTGCTGGGTACTCAAACCTCTAGATATTCCGGAATGGAAATGGGAAAGCATTAGCATGGACTCATCATGGGTTTACCCAAGACTCGTGGTGGAATCGACGCCATATGGGTCTTGTGGACCGACTAACCAAATCCGCCCATTTTACCTATAAAGAGTAAGTGGTCGGTAGAGTTACTAGCCGCCCTATATGTCAGGAGATAGTAAGACTGCACAGTTCATCATCTATTGTCTCGGATCGAGATCCGAGATTCATATGTCATTTTGAAAGGACTGCAAGGTGCACTGGGTACTAAACTCAACTTTAGTACCGCATTCTATCCACAAACTGATGGGCAAACTGAAAGAACCAACCAAATAGTGGAAGACATGTTGAGAGCTTGCACCATAGACTTCCAAGGATTGGAATGACACCTATCTCTTATTGAGTTCACCTATAAACAACGTTACCAGGCGAGCATCAAGATGGCACCGTTCGAAGCACTCTACGGAAGGAATTGTAGATCTCCTGCATTCTAGAATGAGATTGGAGAACAGCAATGGCTAGGCCCAGACATGGTGCAGCAAAACAACAAAGGACATTCAGGTGATTCGAGATCGGCTTAAGACTGCTCAGTTCAAACAAAAAAGAGCTATGCCGACAAAAGAAGGTGGGACTTAGAATTCCAAGTCGGTGATCATGTGTTCTAAAGGTGTCACCTACACGTGGCATCCAAAGATTTGAGTGAAAGAAAGCTCAGTCCTAGATTTATCGATCCTTTTGAAGTACTCGAAAGGATTGGTGAGGTTGCATAACGACTGGCGTTGCCACCGATCTGGCATGTTACCCAATGTGTTCCATGTCTCCATGCTCAGGAAGTATGTATATGATCCTACCCATATCATTCGCCACGAAAAGTTGGTGCTGAACAAGATGTGACATACGAAGAGAAGCCAGTCAAGATACTGGAACAGAAGGGCAACAACAGCTCAGGAACCGTCCCATTCACGTGGTTAAAGTCTTATAGGAATAACCGTGGAGTGGAAGAAGCCACATGGGAATCGGAAGGAACCATCAGACGGAACTACCTGATCTTTTCGGTTAAGACATTCTATCCTGAATGATCATATGAATTTAGGGACCAAATTCTTTTTACGAGGGGAAGGAGTAGCAACCTAATTTTTTCGAGAAATAAAAAAATTTAATAAATATTAAAAGAAAATTAATAAATTTATTAAAAATCAAAAGAAAAGAAAATAAATTAAATTTGAAATTAATGAAAGAGAAATTTACTAAAACCCATTAAAAGAAAGGAGTGATGGGCTTATTAAATTGACCCAATGGAATTTAGTAGCCAACATATGAATTTTAAAAGGGAAATAATGGAAAAATATCCTAAATCGTAACTAAAATAATACTTAATTATAAAGAGGTATTTAATGTATTAAATTAGCAATTTGAGTTATATTTGGATTCCTAAACCTACACCCAAATAGGTTGCCCACAAATAGCTCACATCCTAACCCAATTATGAGATCTCATGCCTAAAAAGGGGGAGAGGAAAATAGAAATTTGTAATAAATAAGAATTAGAGTCATAATAGAAAGAGAATGGGGAGATGCTAAATACTCCTCAAACAACCCTCATGCCAGCTAGCTCGTGCCAAGGGTTTGCTGGACGTGGGAGGGAGCCAAAGGGAAGGAGGAATAGAGAAGAAGGATCCCATCATATTCCTCCTCGAGTTCTTCAAGTTCAAACCCTAGAAGAGAAAAACCATTAAAGGTAGGCATTCTCACGAGCAAACTAATGAGATTTTGACTGTAGATCGTTCCATGTACTAGGAACAATACCCTCAAGTTTCATGATTATCATCGAGTCAATAATTACTTCTTACTTTCAAAGTTCTGCACTCATCCTGACCCCGAACCCCTTGTTAAATCTTGTTCTACTTGTACACTTGATCTCATTGACATGAAGTTTTTATTAGAGATTCTGATGGTCGTTAGGCTTCTTTTGCCCCTAAAATCCCTAATTTCCATCCATCTTATCATGCGAATTAACGTTGATCTCATCTGTGTACTATTCTAAGTTCTTCATGATTACCATGACCAAAGCATGTTGAAACACTGTGTGTTTTTCAAATTCCTATTTACTGTAAGTACCCTGCATGTCTAGAACAATTTGCAATTGGTTTCATGATTTTTCATTGGCTGTACAATTAGATATGTTATTCTAAATCACCCTATGTCAAATAGGGTATGTCTGGTGAAACCCAATGAACTGTTCTTTCCCTGTCAGACTCGGGCTCAGACCCGTGAACGCGAGGGCCTGATAGGTCGCGTTCATAGGGCATCGTGACAGAGCGTTCCGTCGTGATCTGATCACGACAGGGCCGGTCTTCACGATCCGACTGCCGGTCTGTTGAGCCCGTCGCGACCCTCACATGACCCTGTCGCGACCTGCCTGCCCGAACCGACAAGCCCGTCGCGACTTGTACAAGACCCCATCGCGTCTCAGTGGACCCTGTCGCGACCCTCATTAAGGTGTGTCGCGATCTGACTTTTTGCAAGAAAACCCATCTTTTGCAAGTCTTGTTTTCTTCAGCTATTCCCATATCTTGTTAACTATTTTAAACACTGAAAAATGATGTTGTAAATATGGAATATATTTAATTAATTATGTCAAACACATGATCTATCTTGTCCATGATTTTCTGTTCACATGCACACACTTTGAACCATCCAAATATGGCTTAATTGGCATGAACATGTTACATAATTTATCTGGTAATTTATGTCATTAAATTGCCTCCATCTTTAAAATACTTGTGTACGTTGTTTCTCGATGTTTTGGAACACCAATACAACGCTCCACTGTTCTAGAATTCCTCTAAAACGTCGAGCACTTGTTATATATATACACTCTCTTGACTTGGACAAACTCTCTGTCGGATACTCCTTCTGCCGGACTAGTGAGTCTATGTTCAAGGCCTCCGTAAGTCTCCTCTGTCCATGGATTCTCACATGTTCGACGAGCCGGTTGTACTATAACACCTATGATACCCTTAGGGATCAACATGATCCAAACGGCTATTAGAAGTTTGCTCTTATCTTGAATCATGTCGAACCTCTGGACCTGTGCGTAACATGGCCAGGGAAAGGTAGTGAGTTCCACCTGACTGCGAACACTACGTCGCGTGTTGTGCAACTGTTACTATCGCATGTTTACTGGACGTGTACGTGCAATGTCCACTAGCTCTCATCTATACTCTACTCGCTCATCTATCACGTTCACTCTGCTATCTCATCTATTCATCTAGTACTCTCATCTATTCTTGGTACTCTATATTGGCCATTGACTGATTGTCTAAAGATAAACAATATAACCAATGTCTGGAATATATAAAGGGCCGATCTGGTCCTGGGATATGCGCCCGAAAGTACTAGTGCTCATGGAGTTAAATGATCAGAGTGTTTGGAATTACATCGAGTGTTATCTATCTTGACTATCTAAATGACAATCAAAAAGAGTTATTTTCTCTCGTTGTCTACACTTAATCTTGACCCCAAACCCACTTATTAGATCTTGTTCTCCTTCTACACTTAATCTCATGCCATGAAATTTTTATTGAGATTCTGATGGATGTTAGGTTTCATTTGCCCCTGAAAGCCCTAATTTCCCTGAAAGCCCTAATTTCCATCCACCCTATCATGCGAATATATTTGTTGATTCCAATTGTACACAGTTCTATGTTCATCATGAATACTTCTTATCAACCATGCTGAAACTTTCGTTGCATTCAAATTCCAATTTACGGAAGTAACCACATATGTCTGGATCTGTTTAAAATTGGTTTTGCAATTTTTCATTTACTATACAATTAGTTCTTAATTTTAGAACAACCCTGTGTCATGAAGGGAAACTCTTGAACCGTAATCCAGACATGTTTGATCCCTGTCGTACTCGAGCACAGACCACCAGAACGCGACGGCCTGATAGGTCGCATTCTGAGGTCTGATTGTGACAGTCTGTCGGTAGCATCCTGAACGCGACAGGCATCGCCGTCGCGATCGTTGTGCCTGGTCTGAACGGTCTATCGCGTTCCTTACAGGTCTCTGTCGCGTTCTCAGTGCCTGATCAGACAAGCCTGTCGCGATCCTTACAAGGTACTGTCACGTTCTGATCCATCCCTGTCGCGATCCTTACAAGTGTCTGTCGCGATCATAGGATTTTTGCAGAAAAACCTTGATTTGCAATGCTCTAATTGCCTAGTGTGTTTATACCTTTTAATCTCAGTTATACCCGCAGTAAATGCACTAATATAAATTGAACTGTTATATGTGATTTAAAATACATACACATGACCAATTTCCATCTATGATTTCATGTCACATGCACACACTTTGAAACTATCCAATATGGCTTAATTGGCATTAACATTTACTAAATACATCTGGTAATTTATGTATTTAAATTGCCTTATGCTTAATTATACATGTGTACGTTTTTGTGATGTTTTGGAACACTGATACCGACGCTCCACTGTTCTAGAATTCCTCTAGAACGTCGAGCACTTGTTATATAATTACCCTCTTTCTTGACTTGGACGAACTCTCCGTCGGATATTCCTTCTATCGGATTAGTGAGTCTTGTTCAAGGTCTCCGTAAGTCTCCTTTGTCCATGATTCCCACATGGTCGACGAGTTAGTTGTACCCTAACACCTATTACCCCCTTTAGGGATCAATAAGATCCAAACGGCTATTAGAAGTTTGCTCTTATCTTGAATCACACCGGACCTCTGGACCTGTGCATAACATGGCGAGTGGAAAGGTAGTGACTTCCACCTGACTGCAAACACCAAGTGCGCGTGTGTGCAACTGTTCATATCGCCTGTTTACTCGACGTGTTACGTGCAATGTCCACTAGCTCTCATCTATACTCTACTCGCTCGTCTACTTTGTTCACTCTGCTATATCTCTATCTTTCATCTAGTACTCTCATATATTCTTGGTACTCTCTATTGGCCATCGACTGATTGTCTAAAGATAAACAATATAACCAATGCCAGCGTAATGGGGCCCGATCTGGTCTTGGGGAGAGCGCCCGAAAGTGTCATTTACCCGTGGGAGTTAAATGATCAGGATGTCGCATTACATCCATGTGCCATACTATCTAGATTAATCTAATGACAATCAAAAGTGCTATATTCTCTCGTTGCCTGTTGACAACAAAGTGCTATGCTATACTCGGTGTGCTATTGCTATATTTTGTGCCATTTGTGCTATGGCCATCTTGCTATTTTATGTTATACTCGACTCTCGTGTGATATTTGGAACCTGTGCTATTCGTCCACGTGCTATCCTACTATCTTTTACATGACTTTCTTGCTCTAGCATTAGTTACTCTGCCTTTTAATACATAATCATTTAAAGCCTGCTTGACTATTGAGATTTAAGTTCTACTGGGCGTTATAGCTCACCCTGCATTTTGTGTTGTTGTGTTCTCAGGTGAGACCGAGGATGAACCATACACTCAAGAGGATGGGAACGACCTAGAGTGATGTCATGACTACCCTAGCGTCCTATTACTATGTTTAGCATTATAGTAGTTAGGTTTGAAGTTTAGTCTTTGCTTTATTTCAATGTAATTGGCCCTATAGATTGGCTCTGATATTAGTGGTTGTAACTAGACATTGGAAATTATAATGAGAAATGTTTGCTTTAGTATTATTCATTGTGCAATGGTTTGATGTCTAGTACTTTCTCTACACCTTTTCTTGCAATTGCCTCGCGTTCTGATATTCTGCGTCGAGGCGTGACAGCTTTGTGGTATCAGAGCCTAGGTTATTCTAAGTATAGGATGATCTAGGTAAAACCTACCTCGACTAGAGTCATTTATCCTACCTATGTGAGTTGTGGTTAGAGCCAAGGGTAATTAGCTAAAATGAACTCACACACGCACGAATTAAATTCCACCTCGATATCATGACAATAAATATTCTTTTGTAGGGACTAAGCAATCAAGATGACTGCTGAACGTGCTCAAATGAGGGGCATGCAACAAACCATCCAAGAGTTGACTCATGCCATCATGCAAGCTACCGAAGGCGGGGGAAATCATGCCGGTGCAGGCAATCTGCATCGTAACTTCAGAGGTCTGAACCCGCCTAGGTTCAATGGATCCACGGATCTAGATGAATCCAAACACTGGCTGAAAGAAACGGAAAGGATTTTCCATGTCATGCAATGCGCAACCGGAGATAAGCTGCTACTAGCCACTTTTCAACTGGAGAAGGATGCCCGCGCTTGGTGGGAGTCAGTGGAAGCACTTAGGGAGAATGGTTAATTCACCTGGACCGAATTTAAAGAAGCTTTCAACTCCAAATACTTCTCCGAGCGTGTCCAAGAAAGGAAGGCTGCGTAATTCACTGCTTTTAAATAGCGGAGTTTGACTGTGGCCAAATATGAACTCCAGTTCTCAAGACTGGCGCACTATGCTGCACATCTGGTCAACACTGAAAGAATGAAGGCTAAGCGTTTTCTCAACGGCCTTAAGCCACAATACATCACCCAACTAGCACCTCTCGACATCTAAACCTATGCCGAGATGGTGAAGAAAGTTTAGCTGCTGGAAGATGCTACGGACTTCACCGACCGTATCAAAGGGAAGTTCGTGAAGAAGGAAATGACCTCGGGTCAATCATCTGCTAAGCCTACCAATGGCAAGAAGCATCCCTTCCACATCACGGAGGGATCCATCCAAGAAAGGAAACCGAAGGTCTTCGTACCCAACACTCCCAAGAGCAATTACAAGTAGGTACACGCTGACGAGTGTTGGAGGAAAGTCGAGCGTGTCTGTGCTGCGGAAGTCTCGAGCGCGATCCCCGAGTGCCCGCTACTGAAAGATAATGAGAGGCGCCCTAATGCTCCTAAGAAATAGGGCCGACTGCAAGCCCTGCATGATGAGGAACCTGCTATGGAAGGTGGCATGGTAGAAGGTACCCTTCAAGTTTTTTCATTATCAACATTGTTTTATTTGATACGAGAGCCACTCATTCATTTATATCTCAAAACATTGCTGATACTGTGAATGCTAAACCTATATCCATGGGTTGTGAGTTCTCTGTCACAACGCCACTAGGGGAAAAGGAGAAATTGAACAAATACTTTCCCTCTGCCGATGTAATGATCGAAGACCATAACCTAAAAGTCGACCTGGTGTGTATGCCCATGGAAGGCTATGATGTAATTTTGGGAGCGGACTGGTTGTCCACATATGGGGCAAGTGTCGACTGTAAGAAAGGGAAGGTTATCTTTTGTGACTTTCCTAAATTGGCATTCTCTGGGATTAGACATAAGAGACGGATGTCTCTAGTCTCTGCCATAAAAGCCCATAACATGAGAGAAAAGGTTGTATTGCTTTCCTAGCAGCCGTAGTTGTGGAAAAGAAGGGTCCTAAGATAGAAGATTCACATTGTTCAGGATTACTGCCGATGTGTTTCCTGAAGATCTGCCAGGGATTCCTCCAGAACGTGATGTCAACATCGCCATAGAGTTGATCCCTGGAGCTGCCCCGATATCATGTCAACCATACCGGATGTCACCTGTCGAGCTAAAGGAGTTGAAGACGCAACTGATGGAGCTACTAGAAAAGGGGTTCATCAGACCAAGTACTTCCCCATGGAGCGCGCTGTGCTGTTCGTCAAGAAGAAGGATGGATCGATGAGGCTCTGCATCGACTATCGACAACTCAATCAACTCGCCATCAAGAACAAGTACCCTTTGCCCAGAGTCGATGAACTGTTCGACCAAATATCTAGAGCTCAATATTTCTCCAGATCGATCTTCGATCTGGCTATCACCAAATGAGGATAAAGGAGGACGATATCTTCAAGACGGCTTTCAGGAGTAGGTACGGGCACTATGAATTCGTTGTTATGCCTTTTGGGCTAACAAATACTCCTACAGCCTTTATGCAACTCATGAACAGCATATATCGGCCCTACCTGACAAGTTCGTGGTCGTCTTTATCGACGACATCCTCATATACTCCAAGACCAAGGAAGAGCATGAAGAACACCTGAAGATAGAACTACAAGTTTTGTGAGACAACAAGTTGTACGCAAAGCTTAGCAAGTGTGAATTCTAGCTCGAAGAAGTGTCCTTCTTGGGCCATGTCATCTCTAAGGATGGCATCTCCGTTGATCCCTCCAAAGTCAAAGATGTACTCAATTGGGAGAGGCCAACCAACGTCACCGAGATAAGAAGTCTTAGGACTGGCTGGATTACAGGCGGTTCATCAAGGACTTCTCAAAGATCGTTGTTCCTCTCATGCATCTGACACGAAAGGAGAATCTCTACTCCTGGAGTAAAGAGTGTGAGAAGAGTTTCCAAACTCTAAAGATTGCCTGACCTCAGCACCTGTTCTCGCTCTACAAAGAGAGGGAGAAGGTTTCTCTGTACACCGATGCCTCAAGAATTGGGCTAGGGTGTGTACTGATGCAAAAGGAGAAAGTCATCACCTACTCTTCTCGACAACTGAAGACTCATGAAGTCAACTACCCGTGCATGATCTGAAATGGCTGCCGTGTCTTCGCCTTGAAGATCTGGAAACACTACTTTATGGAGAGAAATTCACTGTCTACCCAGACCATAAAAGTCTAAAGTATTTATTCTCCAGAAAGAACTCAACATGAGACAAAGAAGATAGCTAGAATACCTAAAAGATTTCGACTTCAACATCCAATACCATCCAGGCAAGGGAAACGTCGTGGCTGATGCTCTTAGTAGAAAGTCGATGGCATCTATTTCAAGTCTAGTCCTTGGCGAGATGCAACTACTAGAACAATTCGCAAGGTTAGACTTAAATATTGAACATAGGGATGATAGAGTCTTGGTTGCAAACGTCAAGATTCAATCTGACTTGTTGAAAGAGATCAAAGATCAACAAGATGATCATCCATTCTTAGTTCGCATCAAGGAAACTCTAGCTGAAAGGCCTGACTTTGCAATGACTGAAGACGGAAGGCTTATCTTTCAAGGAAGGACATGTGTTCCCGACAATGAAGAACTGAAGAGAAGATTAATGGATGAAGCTCACAAGACAAAGTACTACTATCATCCAGGAGGTACCAAAATGTATCGGACATGAAAAGAACATTTTGGTGGCCGAACATGAAAAGAGAGGTAGCTGAACATGCTGCACACTGCCTTACTTGCCAACAAGTAAAAGCGGAACACCTGCGCCCTGCTGGTGTACTAGACCGCTAGATATCCGGAATGGAAATGGGAAAGTATTGCCATGGATTTCATCATGGGTTTACCCAAGACTCGTGGTGGACTCGATGCCATATGGGTTATTGTAGACGACACCAAATTGCCCACTTCCTAGCCATAAAGAGTAAGTGGTCAGTGGAGGTACTAGCTGCCTTATATGTCAAGGAGATTGTAAGACTACATGGCATTCCATCATCTATTGTCTCGGATCGAGATCCGAGATTTACATCTCATTTTTGGAAAGGACTGCAAGGTGCACTGGGTACTAAACTCAACTTTAGTACTGTGTTCCATCCACAAACTGATGGGCAAACTGAAAGAACCAACCAAATAGTGTAAGACATGTGAGAGCTTGCACTATAGACTTCCAAGGATATTGGAACGAACATCTGTCTCTTATTGAGTTCGCCTATAACAACAGTTACCAGGCGAGTATCAAGATGGCACCATTCGAAGCACTCTACAGAAGGAATTGTAGATCTCCTGCATGCTGGAATGATGTTGGAGAGAACAGCAATGGCTAGGCCCAGACATGGTGCAACATACCACGAAGGACATACAAGTGATTAGAGACCGACTTAAGACTGCTCAGTCCAGACAAAAGAGCTATGCCGACAAAAGAAGGCGAGACTTAGAATTTCAAGTCGGTGATCATGTGTTCTTAAAGTTGTCACATACACGTGGCATCCAAAGATTTGGAGTTAATGGAAAGCTCAGCCCTAGATTCATTGGTCCTTTTGAAGTACTCGAAAAGATTGGTGAGGTTGCATCCCAACTGGCATTGCCACCAGATCTGGCATGTGTACACAATGTGTTCCATGTCTCCATGCTCAGGAAGTATGTCTATGACCCTACACACATCATCATCATGAGAAGTTGGTGTTGAACAAAGATGTGACGTATAAGAGAAGCCAGTCAAGATACTAGAACGGAAGGTTCAACAGCAGGAACCGTCCCATCCACGTGGTTAAAGTCTTATGGAATAACCGCGGAGTGGAAGAAGCCACATGGGAACCGGAAGGAGTCATCAACAGAACTACCCCGATCTTTTCGGTAAGACATTCCTCCCTTATGATCATATGAATTGGGGACCAAATTCTTTTAAGAGGGGGAGGATGTAGCAACCTAAATTTTTCCGAAAATTAAAGATCTAAATAATATTAAAGCTTTGATAATTGGAAAATTCAAATAAAAGAAGATTAAATAAAACCCATCAAATGAAAATAAGTAATGTGCTTTATTAATGGACCCATTAGAAATTAGTGGGCCAAAAATGGGATTTATAAAAGAGAATAATGGGAAAAAACCCTAAATTCGCAACCTAATTATTACCTAATTAGAAAAGGGGAATTTAATACATTAAATAAGCAAATAGAGTTAGATTTGGAATCCTAAACCTACCCTAATTGATTGGCCATGAATTTGGCTCTCTCCCAACCCAAACAGGAAGTGGAATGCTTAGAAGGAAGGTAGGAAATAGGAAAACTCGGAATTTATAGGAATTAGACTTAAACTAGGAAAGGGAAGGAGGAGAAGTTTAAATACTTCTCTTAAACTCTCATGGCGGCCCTAGCTCGTGCCAAGATTGCTGGACCGGAGGAGAGGCCAGAGGAGGAGATCTCGTGGGAGAAAGGAGTCTCAAGCCCCCAACCGAGTTCTTCAAGTCTTAACCCTAGAAGAGAAAAACGATCAAAGGTAGGCATTCTCATGAGCATAAACCATGAAAATTTTTCTGTAGGTTCTTCCAAATCATCATGAGCAATACCCTCAAGTTTCATGATTATCATCAGTCAATATTTACTTCTTGAATTTCAAAGTTCTGCACTTGTCTTGACCCCGAACCCCCTATTAGATCATGTTACCTTCTACACTTAATCTCATGCCATGAAATTTTTATTGAAGATTCTGATGGATGTTAGGTTTCATTTGCCCTAAAAGCCCTAATTTCCATCCACCCTATCATGTGAATTAATTCGTTGATTCCAACTGTAAACAGTTCTATGTTCATCACGAATACTTCTTATCAAACCATACTAAAACTTCTGTTGCTTTAAAATTCCATTTATTGGAAGTAACCATATATGTCTGGATCTGTTTAAAACTAGTTTCGTAATTTTTCATGTACTGTACAATTAGCTCTTAATTTTAGAACAACCTTGTGTCATGAAGGGAAACTCTTGGACCGCAATCCAAGATGTTTGATCCCTGTCATACTCGGGCACAGACCACCAGAACGCGATGGCCCGATAGGTCGCGTTCTGAGGTCTGATTGCGACAATCTACCGGTCGCGTCCTGAACATGATGCATCGCCGATGCGATCGTTGTGCCTGTCTGAACGGTCTGTCGTGTTCCTTATAGGTCTCTGTCACGTTCTCAGTGCTGATCAGACAAGCCTGTGCGATCCTTGCAAGGTATTGTCGTGTTCTGATCTTACCCCGTTGTGATCCTTACAAGTGTCCGTCGCGATCACAGGATTTTTGTAGAAAAACCTTGATTTGCAATGCTCTAATTGCCTAGTGTGCTTATACCCTTTAATCTCAGTTATACCCGCAGTAAATGCACTTAATATAAATTGAACTGTTATATGTGATTTAAATACATACACATGACCAATTTCCATCTATGATTTCATGTCACATGCACACATTGAAACCATCCCAATCTGGCTTAATTGGCATTAACATGTTACTAAATACATCTGGTAATTTATGTAATTAAATTGCCTCATGGTTAATATACATGTGTACGTTTTCGTGCAATGTTTTGGAACACCGATACCGATGCTCCACTGTTCTAGAATTCCTCTAGAACGTCGAGCACTTGTTCTATAATTACCCTCTTTCTTGACTTGGATGAACTCTCCGTCGGATATTCCTTCTGTCGGATTAGTGAGTCTTGTTCAAGGCCTCCGTAAGTCTCTTCTGTCCATGGATTCCCACATGGTCGACGAGCCGGTTGTACCCTAACACCTATTACCCCCTTTAGGGATCAATAAGATCCAAACGGCTATTAGAAGTTCTCTCTTATCTTGAATCACGCCGGACCTCTGGACCTATGCATAACATGGCCAGTGGAAAGGTAGTGACTTCCACCTGACTACCAACACCAAGTGCGTGTGTTGTGCAACTGTTACTATCGCATGTTTACTCGACGTGTTACATGCAATGTCCACTAGCTCTCATCTATACTCTACTCGCTCGTCTACTCTCGTTCACTTTGCTATCTCATCTATTCATCTAGTGCTCTCATCTATTTCTTGATACTCTCTATTGGCCATCGATGATTGTCTAAAGATAAACAATATAACCAATGCCAGTGCAATGGGGCCCGATCTGGTCCAGGGGAGAGCACCCGAAAGTGCCATTTGCCCATGGGAGTTTAATGATCAGGATGTCGCATTACATCCAAGTGCCATACTATCTAGATTAATCTAATGACGATCAAAAGTGCTATATTCTCTCGTTGCCTGTTGACAACAAAGTGCTATGCTATTGCTATATTTTGTGCTATTTGTGCTATGGCCATCTTGCTATTTTGTTCTATACTCGACTCTCGTGCGATATTTGGAAACTTGTGCTATTTCGTTCACATGCTATCATGCTATCTTTTACATGACTCTCTCGCTCTAGCATTAGTTACTCTGCCTTTAATACATTAATCATTTAAAGCCTGCTTGACTATTGAGATTTAAGTCCTACTGGGCGTTATCGCTCACCCTGCGTTATTTGTCGTTGTGTTCTCAGGTGAGATCGAGGATGAACCATACACTCAAGAGGATGGGAACGACCTAGAGTGATGTCATGAGTACCCTAGCATCCTATTACTATGTTTAGCGTTGTAGTAGTTAGATTTGATGTTTAGTCTTTGCTTTATTTCAATGTAATTAGGCCCTGTAGATTGGCTCTGATATTAGTGATTGTAACTAGACATTGGAAATTATTAATGAGAAAGGTTTGCTTTAGTATTATTCATTGTGTAATGGTTTGATGTCTAGTACTTGCTCTACCTTTTCTTGCAACTGTCTCGCGTTTTGATATTCCACGTCGGGGCATGACAGGGCATTATCGCTCACCCTGCATTATTTGTCGTTGTTTCTAAGAGACCGAGGATGACACATACACTCAAGAGGACGGGAACGACCAGGAGTGAAGTCACGATTATCCTAGCGTCCTAGCAATATGTTAGAGTCTTAGTTAGTCTTTTGCTTTTGTTTCAGTGTAATTGGGCCCTATAGAATGGCTCTAATATTAGTGGTTGTAACTAGACATTTGGAAATTTATTAATGAAATGAATTTTCTTTAGTATTATTCATTGTGCAATGGTCTGATGTCTAGCACTCGCTCTATACCCGTTTACTTGCAACGATATTCCACGTCGGGGCGTGACATAGGCTTTCCCTAAGTCCTAGGATATATTCGAGCTTAAGTTGTAAACATAAGCTATAGGAATCTTAATCATGAGGATCTTGGATCCATAAGGTTGTGTTCACCATTAAGCTAGGCACCTAGTGAGATTGGGTAAAAGCTTGGGGTTATGCTAGGGGCATTAACTATATGTATAAGAACCCTAAGTTTAAGAAGAAATTAATTAATTGTTATTATTCGCAGGAGACTGGAAGAGATGGCCGGCGAGCGTGCACAAATGCGAGAATTGCAAAGGATCATACAGGGGTTAACTCAAGCCCTTAACAATGTGATTCAAGTAGGAGCAAGAAATGGGGCAGGAGACTTATACGAGAACTTTCACCGAATGAATCCCCCTAGGTTTAATGGAACCCTGGATCCCGATGAAGTTGAAAATTGGGTGAAGGCCATGGAACGAATCTTTAGAGTTATGCAATGTTCAAAGCAGGAGAAAGTCCTTCTAGCAACCTTCCAGTTGGACCGCGATGCTAGAGCTTGGTGGGAAGCTGCCAGTCGACATTTACCCATCATAGACTTCAAGTGGGATGAATTTTTGGAACTCTTCAACACCAAATATTTCTTCGAGAGTATTCATGAGAGAAGGCAAAGGAATTTACAGACAAAAAACAATGATGATGTTCGCAGCTGAATATGAAGCATAATTCGAAAGACTATCATTGTATGCGCCACATTTGGTGAGTACAGAAAAGATGTAGGCAAGGAGATTCTTAGAAGGGTTGAGGCCTGTTTATTGGGGAAAGCTAACTCCATTAGACATTGTAGTATATTCAGACATGGTATTAAGCGCTCAAATCGTAGACGACACTTGGAACATCTTGAAAAGATCCAGAAGAAGAAGGTATTGAAGAGAAAATAGGTTGTGCATCCCAATGGCAATGGAGGAAGACATACCGTAGATAACAAAAGAGTGAAAGGGGAAGTGGAGCGAAACGAAGTCTGTGAATTTTGTAAAAAGGCATGGCATCAGGTTGAAAATTGTTGGACGAAATTGGGCAGATGCTTGCGATGTGGAAGTCGACAGCATCGAGTCGTTGTCTAGTAAAGAAGAACCAACCTCCATGCCAAGGACGATTACATGCGTGGTGGATATAGATCCTGTCAATGAAGGTGGACAAGGTACCCTCACTAAACCCCAGTCTAATTCGTATTATTTTCTCGATAGCAAAGTCTTAAGTGGGGGAGATGATAGGAAAAATATTTAGAATAAATTGATAGTCATATCATATCATATGAATTTGGGGATCAAATTCTTTTAAGTGGGGGGAGGATGTAGCACCCCGGAAATTCAGTAATTTAAAATTTATAGATAAATTGAAAATGATAAATTCAATATTATCCAAATAGTAAAAATATGTGCCATTATCATACATACAAAACACATCGAGAAATTTTGTAAAAATCATAGTTCAACTCTAAATAATACTCCCAAATAACCTACGAAGAAATTCGTGCAAGGAGAAATTCGATTGGCCAAGTTTAAGGTGTTTTGCGACTTATTATGTAATTAGGGAATAAGTCAGATAATTACTATCACGGGTACTTAAGTGAGTCCAAAAAAAAAAAAAAAAACCATGGATGGACTTCAAATAATGGGTATTGACAACCCAATGAAAGAATTGGATCAAAGGATGTCTAATTCATGCTAAGAAAATAACCTGAAATTTGAAAATATTCACTAATGGACCATGATAGGGTAAATTCTCACCAATAGGCCGCCATTGGACTTCAAACCAAACCCAAATTCATGGTTACCACCTGTAGGAGGTTTCCATAATCTTCTCATCATGAATTGGGGAGAGAAATCCTTCATTGAGGGAAGGATACACCCAAATTCGTACCTATGAGTTTCCTAATCTAATTAGGCAACTGAAGACTCATCCTCCTTTAAATAATCCCTCTCTCTTCCATGGGATGACCCCTAGGGTTGCTGAGGTCGTGCTTGGAGGTTGTGGTGGCTGGAGATCTTGAGGAGAATGCTTGAGCAAGAACTTCGTGCTCGTCTTCACTAGCAACCTGCAAACAAGCCCCTTCCAAGATCATCACCAAAGGTTAGTAAATCTCGACCAAACCATGCAAGGCATATACCCCTGGAAAGGTCTTCGAGTCTAGTTTCGTTTGACACTATTTTGCCCAATTTCTACCCAGTAGTTCGTGAGTATTAGGTGTTCTCCTACAACTGGTAGAAATTAGGGTTTTCTAGAGGATGACTTTTCTTCTAACCAAAGGTATGTCATCTCCATGCCAAAATCTAATTAAACGCGTTCATGCTTGCACACATGTGTTTAGATCATGTTCTCATTGTTTTCCCCAATTTTTATCATGTGGTTTCACGAATTAAATCTAGTATGATCAGTACGTTGTGCTGCTTGATTAAACCCTAACTTGTCTTACGAGTTCTATATCTCTTCGTGGATTCATTTTCAGATAGAACACCCAACATGAAACTTGTTTCCCCATGAGTCTAATTTCATTTGGAACTAGTTTCCCTATTTTTATTGACTGTACCGAGAGTATTAGTCTGCACATGAGCGTTGTGTCAGATTCACGTAGACAGTCACAAACATCTTGTTAACCTATCAAACGACTGTTGTTTCTTGATTACTTGTTACTGTACATTGTATAGGAAGTACTCTAACCAAAAGAGGTGGTTTCATCTGATTTGGATCACCCTAGAATAGTTATGATGTTTCAAACCCATAGGTATCAAACCTAGTTTGATCAGAATAGGAAAACACCCCCATAAAAAACCCCTGCACTGAAAACAGGAGACGACGAGGAGTCGACCTGTCGCCTTCAAAAGGTGACAGAAAGTCTGTCGCCTTCATGGATCAGAAGGTGACAGCCTTCTGGTCACCTTCATGAAGGCGACATGTTGTTTGTCGCCTTCTGACCACAGGGCATTTCAGCCCTATTTGACCCATTTTGCATCGATTTCGTGCCCCGTCTTCTTCGTGTGCGAAGTTAGTTACTGATAGCATGCATATATCAGCCCATATAAATATTAAAACATGTTCACATGATGTTGAATTGATCTTAAGTAATAATCATGCTCTCTACCTATCGATTATTCACTTCTGCCTTGTTAACAAACTTGCTAAAAACACATTACTACTTGCTAAAATTGGTTATGCATGATTTTTATTTCCTGATTTAACACCCTTGTTACTTACTTAATGCGAGGTTTCCATAATCAAATTTACAAGACACTCACACATGCACTTGAGCGATTCTCATGCGCGACACGCGCGTACACTCTTACACGATAGGAAAGCCCCTTTCGTGGCTTGTGGTGAACTCTCCGTCAGATATTCCTTCTGTCAGACTAGTGACCCTTGACCAAAGCCTCCGTAAGTCTCATCTAACCATGGATTCCCACATGGCCGACAAGTAGGTTGTACCATGAAATTCCCTGATGTAGTGTGCACCTCTCTCTCTCTCTCTCTCTCTCTCTCTCTCGCCCTCGGCTTGAATTTCTCGAAGCTATCGACAATGACACATGAAAACAAGTTATTAATAGAAATAATGTAAAAGCACCGTTATGTTTCCGAAATTCTCTTTTGATCATTGTTATCATGAAATCCTATTCACTTGACTTGTTATGCTTGAAATCATTATGGACATGACACTATTTTTGACACTTCGACCCATTGTTATTGACTTGAAAGTCATTAACTTTCTTGACAATCTTGTTCGTGTTACATGCTCTTGAACTCGCTCTTGATATGATAGTCTCGGACTACTAGTGAACATTGTCCCGTGACATGATCGTACTAATGTTCTCTGGCATCCTGACATGATATTCTTGAACTCTTAGAAGTAATCTCTTGGGATCCTTCGAGCTGTTGTGGCTCCTACTATTTTGTACTGTCTAGCTCTAAAGTAGGTCTTGCGACTCTATTGGACTTGAATGCATACTGTTGAGATCACGGAGAGTGTTCGAGGGGCTCCAATCTAGTCCTGGGGGCAAAGAGCCACCTAAAAATACCTACAGGGGCTAATTACAGTGTCGGCATTTGCACCGGTTCTGACTGTTCTGATTTAGCTAGATGTCTGACGGTTAAACTGTTACTGTTAGTCTGTTAGTTCAAACGTACTACACTGTTACTATACTGCCATTGTTTTGACTGTTACTAAACTGCTATTGTTCTACTATCACCTCTTATTGAATGACTACTGCCCATGCTCTCATATTGCACGACTACTATTTGATTACCATTATCTCTGTACGTATTATTACTTGACTAAAAACGAAGTAATTACTTGCGTCGTGAAAAGCACATTATACATTGACGTGCTAAGTTCTACTGTCTTGATACATTCTTGTCTGTATGATATCCTACTAGCACTTTGTCATCGACTTTATCGTGCTTATCATTTAGCTTATTACTCATGCTTACCTTGTTCTTAAAGTGTAAATCACTTATATCATTGCCCGCACATCGAGATGTAAATCCTACTAGGATAGTTTGCTCATACCTACTTTCTAACATTTTAGGTAGTGAAGATGAGGAGTATGTTTAATGATGGGACTTATGCGCTGAGCGTGAATTACACTTTAGAGAGTCTTTATTTATTCTAGTTAGTGATAGATTGGTAATCATTGTAATTTTCTCTCTCTTTGAGAGATAGATGAGGCTAGTAGTGGAGAGTTGTTCTTATTTTGACATTGGAGACTGTAATGATCGCTTAGATGATGAATAAAAGAGTTTAAATATTGAATTATGGGCCCCATTGATATTAGTCATTTGCTTATGGCTTCTGAAGCTTGCTTGTTCGTCGTGCTCCCAATTAATTCTGCTGCTAAAATTGGGGTCGTAACACAAGAATAGCTTTAACGTAGTATATGATTTGTTTATCTTCAGCCCGAGAACACCTACCTTTGGATGTTGTAAACTCCTATGGTTCGGGACACGAAGAGTAGGCTTGTACATCTTCTAGCAACCTTCTCCCCACGATTCCCTCCTCATATGGCATCTTCTCCATGTCCAAGAAGTCTCAGCAGAGCAATAGGGTAGGCCATAAGGATTTGGGGGTGTATTTTATACACTTAGCCTTGTTGATTCCTAACACAACTCGAACTTCTCTTTAACTACAATTTCCATGTTTATCTAGCCTTCCTATCTTTGATCCTCCTAATTGGGTTAGAATGGGCTCTAATTTCCGTGGCTAGCTAGTTATGGTAGGGTTAGGAGTCCATTTTAGATGTATATGAGTCATATTAGTGATTTACTTGCCTATTTTTAATTAGGAAATAATAGAGCTGCGAATTTATAGTTTTTTTCTTTTAATTTCATCTTTTAAAACTCTTATTTTGGCCCAATAACTTTTAATGAACCAATTATTAAGCCCATTACTTATTTTTTTTAATTATAGGTTTTAATTAAATTCATATTTCTTTAATAATTTTATTATTTATTTATTTAAATAGTGGGTTGCTACAAGCTTAGAACCTTCCTCGATAATGTTTATAAGAATGATAGGCTAGAAGGAAGAAGCAAAAGAGAAACTGACAATCTTGGTGATTTATTTTGAAGGAACTTAGACGAATGACAACTGAGGAACAATCTGCAACACTTTAGTGACAGACTAAGGTCGGTCAGAAGGTAACTAAGGCATTACGACGAGCTTCCCAACTGCTAGAGAATGCTTTGGATCTACTAGAAGGACTTCAAACCCATAGCTAGAAAGAAGCAGACCAACAATTGTAACAGACCCCAAAGGAAGAAGCCCAAGAAGAAGAGAAAACAATTAGCTCATGTACCTAAAGGGAAATACTGCCACTGTGGACGAATGGGACACAAGATTGAAGAGTGTTGAAGGAATAGTGGAGCTTGCTTGCAATGGAAACCTCCAAGAAGAACCAAATAGTCCTGAGCAGTTAGAATCATTTTGATTTTGGAGTTGTAATCTTATTTAGAAGAAACATGTAAATCTTGGTACTTTTGGGAAAACTTGTTAAGACCTTTATCTTCTATGGAATGGAATAGTATTTTGATGAAGGATATGTGCATGTATGTATGCCCCACCAAGAAGTATCTTACCATGGAAAGATCTCTTACTGGTCTAAATCTTAAGTGGGAGAGATTTGAGGATCATTTGGCGATCACAATATATTAGATCGTTTGAATTTGGGGACCAAATTCTTTTAAGTGGGGGAGGGTGTAACAACTTGGATTTTAAATCCTAAATAAATGGGGATAAATTAGTGTACAAGATTTATTAAGGACTAATTAGATATCAAAGTAAAGAAGCCAATGAAGGAAGTCTTGGGATGAGTGGAAAAAAAAAATCATGATGGGGGACACTGGTACCCCTCAACTATTTGCAACTCACCACCCTTTGACTGTCAAAATATTACGATGTCAGTCAAGCAGAACTTCGGATAAGACGAAGTTAGCTTCGTATACGATGAATTGAAACTTTGTATAAAATAGAAGAAAACACAGTCAGTCAAGTAGAACTTCGGATAGACGAAGTTAGCTTCGTATACGATGATTGAAACTTTGTATAAAATAGAAGAAACACAGTCAGTCAAAGTAGAACTTCGTATATGACGAAGTTAGACTTTGGATGGACCAAATAACACAGTCTCGAAGCAGAACTTTGTATATGACGAAGTGAAACTTCATATAAAACAGAAGAAAATGCTATCGGCCAAAGTGGAACTTTGGATATGACGAAGTGAGACTTCGTATAATATAGAAGAAAATGCTATCGGTTGAAGTGAAACTTCGGATATGACGAAGTGGAACTTCAGATATAACGAAGTGAGACTTCGTATAAAATAGAAGAAAATGCTATCGGCCGAAGTGGAACTTCGGATATGACGAAGTGGACTTCGTATTAAACAAAGAAAATATAGTCAGTCGAAGTAGAACTTTGGATAGGACGAAGTGAGACTTCATATAAAATAGAAGAAAACACAGTCAGCCGAAGCAGAACTTCAGATATGACAAAGCAGGACTTCATATATGACGAAGTGCCAATCGATTGCCTCTATGTAATCGTGTGTCCTTCAGCAATCTGTTCTAAATGAGCAATAGATGTTTTTTCCTTCACCAATCGATTGTCTTTATGTCAATCGCTTGCCCTGTTAATCAACAATCAATTGCCTTATTACTCAGCAATCGATAGGAGTCTATGCATCGATTGGCCTTGTTTGCCAACCGATAACCCTTTTAATGTGGCCTATAAAACACCAATCGATGGAGAATTTTGTTCTCCAATCAATGTAAGCCCTTCCACAACCGAGTGGTGGTTTCATCAGCACTCGATTTAGCTTTGAACACCAAACGATTGGGAGCCCAGTCTCTAATCAATAACAAACAGACAAAGAATTGTGAAGGCATGGGTGGTCCGTACCTACCCCTGTCCTTTCCCTAGAAATAAGTCAACATAGACATGGCCCTAGTATGGTGGGTGTGTCCTTTTTTCAGACCAAGTCAAAGTTACGTATGGTAGGGTATGGTTTGGACATGGCTCATGTATGGCCAGATCGGACTTTTTGTCCCCTTTTGTCCATTCTACAAGAATAAAGAACGGGTCCTAAATGGGACCAAAGTCCCCTTAAATAAGCCATATGGCCCTTCTTGGCCGAACTTTATGCCTTCTTCTTGTACTTGAAGGCAATTTGAAGCCTCTCCCTCTGCATCCCATTGGCCTCAACCTGAGTAGAGCCAAGATAATCTCGGAGATTGAGAGCTCCCCTCCTACCTTCCTCAAAAGCAACTGCTGGAGAAGCTTGTAAACCTGACATAAAGGAGAACTCTGGAGCTGGAGGGATGATCCTGCAGCTTGGAGCTTGAAGCTTGAAGAGCTTGAAGGTTCTCCATCCTTGGACCACTGCCTCGACCTGTAAAAGCTGGAGGTTAAAGAGATCATCTGGCCCTTCTGCAACCTTAGGAGTTTGGATTTAAAGAGAAAGCCAAAAAGGTAGGTTTTCTTGGCCACAAATTAAATTGAATGTTCTTACTCTAAGCATCCTTGATTTTCTATGTTAAGAACTTAGTGAAACACCTTTGATTTGCCTAAATGTCTGATCAGTAGAATGTTAGGATTTCCCTGACCCTTACACCTTTGCAAGACTCACCTTGTTTCAGCTTGTTCCTAAGGAACATGACCTTGTTCTAGAAAGTATGTTCAGAATTCTTGATTTTTCCTAGAATAGGACCCATTTGATTTGTCATTAATCCATGCATTCCGAAACCCTTAGGCTAAAAAATGCAATCCTCAAGTTGATCATGTAATGGTTCCAACAACCTTCTTATTGGAATCCTTGTCTAGTCTCTTGTCAACATCGACTGATTCTCTTGTCAACTTCGTCTGGCCCTTATGGCAACTTTGACTGGCCCTTCTGGCCACTTCGAATGTTCCTTCTTGTACACCTTCGACTGTCAATTCAATTGGCTCTTCAGGCCACTGTGATCTTTCCTATGAAGAGTAACCAGTGTGACAGTAACCTAAGCACCTTACATGTTAAAAATGGAAAGAATGTAAGATTATTCTAATGACTCCTAATTATTTTTTCTATCTCCTCTGTGATTCAATGAAATCCACCATTGATTTGTTCATCTCAAATCTGAAACCAAAAGAAATGTATAGGAACCCCCCTTGTGCCTACTTGCATTATTCATCCAACATGCTTGCTTGAATCCTTGCCAACTGTACTCTTGAAGTTCCTTGACTAAGCTTATGTTTATTGGCTTCTATGATATCCTACACTTTTGTCCTTCTTGACTCTGAATGGCCATAATGTTCTTAAAATCTGCACTATTGTTAAGATGAGATCCTTGATCAAATGCCTGTGCAAATAGGGCCTGATCCAATCCTGGGGAGGAGCGCCCTTGACGTACCTGATAACCTAGGGAGTATGGATCAAACAAATTTGAGTGGTGCTTGACATTGGCATCCATATGTATGCAAGATTGGAAAGTGCTTTGTGTTATATGATATGAATGAAGCACGATTGCTTACCGATATGATATGTTTGATTCACTTGGCATGATAAGTTTGATTCATTTGAATGGTCAATTCCCTGTTCATCTATTACATGTTTGATTTGGATCATAGCTTGATTTGTGTATCGTTCTCATGATATGTTAAACAGCATGATTCGCCTTGAATTCTTACAATATGCAACACTTGATCTGTTATAATCATGCTTGTCTTGATTATTCTACTGTTATCCATGAAATTCAGCTTGTTAAAACATTAATTACTTATATTTGCCGCACCATGAGATATAAACCCTACTGGGCTAGTTTTCCCATAAACCTATTAACATTTTCAGGTGATAAACATGCTTAGCATTTAGCTGACCCATTGTTTGGAGATCTTGGAAGCACCCTGGAGAATTTTACATTTCTGAATTTTGGAAGTATTAGTAGATCATGTACCATGCTTGTAAACCATTATGGATGGTTCTATGAGGAGTGTTTTCTTTTGGAATTAGTGATTGTACAAACCATGCAATGATGAAAAAAATAGTTGATGATTGTCTAACTGTGGATCATATTGTGTTTTAAGTGATGGATTATATGATTATTGTAGCAAATCTTATTGCAATAGAGAGTGCTAATTCTGAAATGTAAAAGTGAATCTTGTTTTGGAAGAACCTTATTCTATTAGAGAAAATTATTTTTTGTGAGCCAAATGGTTTGTTTGAGGATTATTTTAGATTTTTATTTTTCGCTGTAATTATGATACCCGAATTTTGGGGCGTGACAACTCTATGTGTGTGCATGCACCGCGCGCTGCACTCGTGTGTTGTATTTGTGTGTGTGTGTGGTGTGTGTGTGTGTGTTGTGTGTGTGTGTGTGTGTGTGTGTGGTGTGTGTGTTGTGTGTGTGTGGGTGTGGTGTGGGTGTGTGTGTGTGTGTGTGTGTGTGTGTGTGTGTGTGTGTGTGTGTGTGTGTGTGTGTTGTGTGTGTGTGGTGTGTGTGTGTGTGTGTGTGTGTGTGTGTGGTGTGGGTGTGTGTGTGTGTGTGTGTGTGTGTGTGTGTGTGTGTGTGTGTGTGTGTGTAAGACCCCGATTTTTATTCTCCTTATATATCTATGTATATGAATGGTGTGTTGAGTATTACCTTCTTGTGTGCTTAGCGTGTGTAGTTCATTGTGCCTACTATAAATTTTTCTCCTTCTCTTGAGCATGAGCATGTGCGAATATCCATAGATATATATATATATATATATACATAGGTGTATATGAAAATTATGTAGAAGTGAACATTAGCTAATTAGAGGGTATTATGAATACCAAATCTCTGACTTAGGATACTTGAGTAACACTAGGCACGTGCTATCTAAATATTGAAGAATATCCTATGCTACCTATTTTATGGAACCTTGTATGGAAGTGTATGAAGTACATATGTGTAAGTACGTATGTATGTTATCTTATATGTGTGACAATGTATACTTAATTCTACATGCATAACACCTTGGTGTATTTACGTATGCATATGTATATTTGGTTGTAACGTTGTTATTGCATGGTTTAGTCAATGTGTACATTGTACTTCGTGCATTACATGTACGTAAAGAGTTCAAGCATAGTAGGTGTAATTAGTAGTCATATTGGGATTCTATACTCCTCATGAATAACATGCATGCATCTTTACGATGAGTAGTGAGAATAGTCAATTGGATGAATTATGCATATACATATATATTAAGAAATCCTATACGTGTAATACTTAAGCAATGTTAGGTAAAGTTGTGTAAGTTAATCAATTATCGTGCGCAATTGTACCCATCCATTTCAATCATAATGTACATAAATAGGCTACACCAGTGTGCGTATACTATATATATGTCAAATCAAGTGTGTGCATGCGAGGACTATTTTATCAATGGATTATTCCTAGCTAGCATAATGCATATCACCTCCTAATGATTTGCGAGGCCCTCATAATCCTCGTCATCTAATTGCCGCGTGTCGAGTCATATTTATGTAGAATATCTCGTACGTGCAGGTAGGTGTCTACGTACATTTTATCTTAGTATGTTTATGTATGCTTTGTGTATGTATATGGATAGTTATGTACATATTAATTAGTATAATTAAGGTGCATATGGTTATATTAAATGTAATACTTTATTGTGATGAATGGTGATAGCATGTATACCCTACTAATACCTATGCTTGTATACATGCATTACATGCATGGTTTCCTGCATAAACTAGGGTTCTGGCCGAAGGCCCTATTGGCGTCAACCCCTTGCCGCTGAGGTTGTTAGCGTCCAGCCCTGGACGCCAACCTCACTCCCCCAGCGATGATGGTTGGACGCCAACCTCTCTGACCTGCATGCGCAGCAGAGCTGCTATCTTCTGAAGCAAGGCATGGCCACCCATTGGGGGATGTCCCCAACGGCTCTAAGGTTGTCAAGTCAGTAGGGTGAGTGGGTGAGGGGCTCTCATTAGGTCTGAACCCGGATTGGCCTCTCCCACTGCCCATTTCACCTTGCAAGAGGAAAATAGAGGAGAGAAAAAACCCTAGGTGAGCTGTGAGAAAAACCCCATTTTAGAACCCCCAAATCCGACCCTTGGAGCTTGTTTCTGGAGATCTACTGCAACAGGAGGAAGCTGGAGCGAAGGAAAGTTTCCCCATCGCCCCCTTGCTGAGGAACTCACCCAAGAACCCGAGGAGGGAGATCTTGAAGCCTTCTGCAACTTTCTTGGACTGCCCAAGGAGTCTTCACCAAGCCTTTAAATCCTTAGAAGAATTTTTGAAAGGCAAGTGAGCTACCCATGATGTCCCCTTATGAGTCTAGGTTGTTTCTATGATTTTTACGGAATTTTATTCGAGTCCTAGACCCTCCAATTCACCCAAGATTGAGAGCTCGGTCTGTGTTTTCCTGCACAGACCTAGCTTGACGGCAATGTCCATGGACTCCGTTCATGAACCGACGTCCATCGACACTGCCGCTGACTCTGAGTCAGCGGCCAGAGACCGCCGTCTACTTCTTCTGGACAGAACAGTGAGCTGTTCTGTCCCTCTATATGTTATTTCGTTATGATTTCCGTGATAAGGATATACGGTATTCCTATACGCTTGTATGTGTCATTGTGGTGTGTGAATGAATGTGATGTGATGGTGAATGTGGGTTAATGGTGTCTTTTAAACTTATGAGCATGACTTGATGCAACTTTAGCATGTCCATGTTCCGTGACTAGGATTAGTTGAATACCTTGATTTCGGTCTAATCATGAAGATTGTGGGTCAGCATGTGTGTTTTGCAAAATTTAGGTAACTTATTCATGCTTGTGCCATTTGTTAATAAATCTGGTTCGATAAATAGAAGTATGTAAAAATGATTCGTAGTGTTTAATCCATAGATGCATGAATTAGGGAAGTTTTGTACGCTAATTCATGCATAGGTGGGTAGCTTATGTTTAAACAGCAAGTGGTAAATTGCATGATGTGTAAATTCCATGTTAATGTAAATTGTGAATAACATGCAAAAATAGGTGTTTGATTTTCTGTAAATCCTTGTCCATGATTTGAATTAGTGTGAACGATTTGGTTTTAGTCTAATCATGAAGGTCAGTGGTCGCATATGGTTTGCAATTGTTAGTAATTTATCCATGCTTGTGAAATTTATAAATAAGCTCGGTTCGGTAAAAAAAAAAATGAAGCATGTAAGCATGGGTGTGGTAATTGATCCATAGATGTATAAATTAGGGTAATTTTGTATCCTCAATTCCTGCATATTGCTAGTAGTGTGTAATTAAACAGCAAGTGACTAAAATTACAAGATGTGTTACCATTTAACTTAAGTTGTTAATAGCATGCTAATTAGACATTATTTTCTGTAAATTCTACATAGCTCAGAAAAATCTGAACAATTAAGGGTATCATCATGAACCCGAAACTAGCATGTGGTTAAAATTTCAGGTCATTTGGATCAGTAAATAAAAAGTTATGTATTTTTCATGTGAAATGTGATAATTCGTACATATGATCGTAATGTGATTTGTTATGGTATAAAACCAACACGATTAGCGTGTTTGCTATGTGTTTAACTCTTGAGATTCTGTGGTACCATGTTAGGGAAAACAGAAGTGTTATGGAGTGAGAAAGTAATGCAATGAGAAGAGTTATGTATAAAACCAGGAGTAAATGGTAATGTCTAAACGTGTAAAAATGTGCCTATGTGACACTGCTACCCTAGAGGCATCGGAGCTGTATATATAAAAGTCCCTATAGAAGGCTCCATGTGATATAGTTTGTCCCAAAGGCATTGGGAAAATCCTGGAGGTGGACAGTACCACTGGATAGGGTGGAGAGGGCTTCTCCCGTCTGCGCAGTTACCAAGATTCACCGTTTGTATTGCCTAGGTGGTGAGTATGTGTATGAGTTTTGTAAAAGTGTTGTGTCATGTGCTGTGTTATGAGTTGTGTTGAGAGCTGTGCTAAGGAATGGCACGAGCTATGAGAATTTTAGTTATGTCCTCTACTGGTGTTAGGACTATGTGTCATGGCAATTGTTTAAGTAATGAAAAATGAGTAAAATGTGAAATATGTGAATATGGCACATGGTAAGTGCCCAAGATGCCGTGGTAAGTGCAATCGATGTGATATGTGATAAGTGAAAGTGAAAGAGAAAATGATGTGGAAATGAGTAAATTGTGTAAGTATGAACTGTGTACATGCTAAATGTGTAAAAGTGAACAATGTGAATGAGTGAGTATGAAATCATGTAAAACCGAAAACGTGAGAATGTGTTATTAGAAACCATGTGAAATCGTAAACTCATGTTGTCATTATCATTCTTATGTGTGCATAAATGCCTAGAATCCATGTTAGGGATAATTAGTGAAAATGAGTGCAAGATAGCTTGATTACTTGTTCACATGATGTGTTTTATGTATTATTGTAGCTCTCATGTGTAATTTATAGTCATTGAATCATGTGAAATCAGCATCTAAAGCATGTGAAAAGTTCGTGTATGTGTTTAAACTATGTGAAATCCATGCTAGTTGTGCTTCTTTTCATGTATTAAATTGTTCATGTTGATAGCTCTCATGTGTTTTAGCCCCTTAAAGATTAAAGTTCCCATGTAAAGTAAATAGAGACCATGTGATAGGTGAATTTCATTTTATAAATCTGAAAGCATAAGTTATTATAAAATTGTAGAACTTTCATGATAGGTAGAAAACTTATTTGACTAGTAGGCTATGTGTTGTAGATTGTAAAAGTGCATGTAGAAACCACTAGGACTTGTATGTGTACATCGTGAGTAGTGTCGCTTGCTGAGTCTTTGGACTCACTCTTGCTTCGGCGTACAGGTTGACAGGTATCGTGCACTAGAAGGTAGCTGGGCGAGGATCATCATTAGAAGTCTTTTGTGGAGCTGTTTCAGTTGTACTTTTCTTTTGCACAAAAAGGATTAATGTAAGGACAATATTTGGACATTGTAACTCTCTTTTTTTGTATTAATGTCGACATTGTCTTTCTATCTCGCTATTTAGATTATGGAATGTGTGTTGGTGACGGATTATGACTTGAGTTGTTTACTTTATTCCGCTGAACTCTATTGCTATCCAGTACATATCAACCTATCGACCAGTGTTGGGTAAATGTCCCACTGGGACGACGCCCTTTATACCGATGGGGATTGGTATAATCGTACCGTATGAAGAGGGTCGTTACAGTGTGTGTGTGTGTGTGTGTGTGTGTGTGTGTGTGTGTGTGTGTGTGTGTGTTTGTGTGTGTGTGGTGTGTGTTGGTGTGTGGTGTGTGTGGGTTTTGTTGTGTGTGTGTTGGTGTGTGTGTGTGTGTGTGTGTGTGGTTTTTGTGTGTGTGTGTTGTCGTGGGGTGCGGCTAGAGGGAAATAGGGAGGGAGGGTTTGGGCAAGAGCAAGAGAGAGAGAGAGAGAGACCCACCGTGGGGGGTGGGGGCTTCCGCCGTCAGAGCTCTGGTGTCGCTAGAGGAGGGTTGTCGGAGTCGAGCCGCACGTCGCAAGTGCAAAGAGATAGAGAGAGAGGAGACTACAAGGAAAAGTGTTTTTAACGACCGATATTGCGACCGAAATGTTACCAAAAAATGGTGACCGATTAGTACCAAAATATTCAGTCGCTAAGCAAACATTATAGTGACCGAAATAAAATCGGTCACCAATCTGTCACCAATTTATGCCGATTAAAATTGGTCACCAATTTCACCATTTTTTGAAATGGAGCAAATGTTTGCGACCGAATATTCTCGGTCACTAATTAGTCACAAATTTGTGATCGATTTTAGTTTGGTCACAGATTTTCATGGTTTCCTAGGTATGAAGCAAAATGTTGCGACCGATTATTTTTAGTCACTAATCGTCACAGCTTTGTGACCAATTAGTGACCGAAGTATGTGGTCGCTATAGCTGAGAATTTAGAGACTAAATAGCGACCAAACTTTATCGATCGCTATTCTTCCCTTCTTCTCATCTATTTCCGTTCTCTCTCTCTCTCTCTCTATCTCTCCCTCTCTCGTTCTAGTCGTGGGATTCGTGAGCTTTCGTCGCCCGCAGCCATCACCACCGTCAGACAGTGTCATCACCGCCATCGGATGTCATCATCACCGCCTCCGAAGCCGCCATCAGACCCGCTGGGGGGGGGGGGGGCAGCCGGGTGGGGGGTAGTGTGGGCCGGGAGTGGGGGAGGGTTCCCTCACTAAGTACCAATTTATTACTGCGATTCCAAGTTATTTGTTCTCTTCTCTCCAAAAGGAATCATTGAATGTCACAAAGAATAAGAAATGGTAGGACAAGTTAGAAGTGATCAACCTATGAACACCCTATTTTTAGTTATCTTCTCTGCCTTCGCAACAGTCAAGTGCCTTACACCTTCTGCCATAGCCAACCCTCAGTCCTTCTGGCAAGCCCTTCTTTTATTTCCCTTTCATCATCTTCAATAACGTCAAACCCTCGCTAATCCTAAAAAAAAAAAAATTCTGACCTTTGACACCAAGACTGGACACCCCAAACAACACCCGATGTCACCACCTACTTCTCACACCGCCATTGTAGAACATAGCCTTGCTCACTAAAATACCATTGAATAGATGTTGTTCTATCCCGTTAGTCAAGCTTCTCAGAAGTGTAATGAATCTGAAAATATTATGAAGACTAGTGAAAACAAAATCTAAAATGGAGATTGAATTCCAATTATGGAGAGCAGTGAAAACGAAATCTGAAAATATTCCAACATGAGAAATGTTGGAATTTAAGTAAGGATTCTAGGGATATATCATTTAAGGCTAAACTATCCCAAACAGGCAAGATATACCTAGGAAACTAAAACTCTATCAAACGTGAACCTCTCGCGTACAGTTCACTCTCCATACAAGAGCTCCCAATCCCACCATTGGATTAGTTCCAAATTTAAATCTAATATGCATATGTAACTCATGACCGTTCGGATCAGAATACGATTACTAAAAAAAAATCAAACAAAATAATAGAGGCAGCACAATCTGATCCGACTCATCTAACCAAGCATGATAGACAAATGCATATTCTAGATGAGGCACCTTGCACTAATATCATAGTCAATGGTCATACAATAAAGAAGAAGCGATCATGTACACCAAATAATACAAGATGATCACTATACATTCAAAAATTACATGTCACCTTGAAACTTTTATTTCTTCATATGAAAGACTAACTTGACATTCTGTCGGGGGGGGGGGTGCGACGTTTACAGGATTTTGATTAGAAGTTTTATTTATGTGAAATATGTCCAAATTATTATATTATTATTCTTGTGAAGCATGGTGTTATTAGAAGTGTTAGAATAATTCATCTTATTAGTTTTAGTACTCTAAGCTTTTTAAGGTTATTGATTCATATATCCCTATTATAAGATTTATTACATAATATAGAATATTATCTTGATCATTTCGTTAAAACTTAGATCCATGATTTACTATGTATGTCAACATATAGTTAATTTGAGCATGTTCTGATCACTATAATTAGTTAGAATTTTTCAAGTCTATATTATCATGTTATGCAAGTTTGTTTTATTCTTATTTAAATAAGTGAATTCTCATCATGCTTATGGTTTATGCTTTCTATTTAATCGATGTAGCTGAGGTGCGTTGGTGAAACCTAACACTACACGCACCTCAGGAGAGCATGTTAAGTCTATGTCATGAACCTTCCCATCAAGACTTTGGGATTGATGTGCACGTTCTCATTTTGAATGATGAGAATGTGTATATCTAACTCAAAGTCTTGAATTGTCCGTTTTGGACAGTTTGTGATGTTTTATCACATTAGATGGTCATTTACTATGTGTTTGTACTGTTTGTTGAAAATTTCGTTTGCGTCTACTCAATCCTCTCTGATATACCTTTATTGATTTAAAATATTTTCTTAACCACTTATTAGCAAGTGTTTAAGAAAATATCTTAATCATTAAATATTTTTAGTATATCAGAGAGTGGTGGAGATACTACCGAAATTTTCAGCAAATTGTACAAACATATAGTAAATGGTCATCTGAGTGCAATCAATATTCACAGATGGTAAAAAGTGATATATAAATAATATCCTTCCTATTCATTTCAGTTGCGTCGAATGATGTGTGAAAATGGTCAGATTTATTTTTTATGAGTTTGAATTTTAAAGTTATTTTGTGTTAATATTGGTTGATCACAGGAAAAAATGGCTTTAGACCATTCATGGATGTATCGTAGAATAGTTGACCATGTGGTGTCTATGGAGTTTAGGGCCGGAGTTGAGACTTTCATTCAGTTTGCATTGGGGAATCCAAGTGCAGCAGTAGACAGTAAAGGTTGCATCCAATGTCCTTATATGATTTGTAAAAATTTGAAGTGGATTTCACCATGGGAGGTTCAAGGTCATTTATGCAGAAAAGGGTTTTGTTGAAGGTTATATGAATTGGACATGTCATGGTGAAGAGCTTTAGTCGCACGAGCCTAGTATGTGGAAGGCACAAGTACGTATGTGGATATGGTTGTAGATGTCGCTGGTCCCACATTCAATGTACAGAGGATCCTGTTACGCTGAAGAGTGCCAAATAGGGAGCCAAAAGGTTTTATCAATTACTAAGGATGCTGATGAGCATTGTGGGATGTTGTCAAAACACACTTGGTTTTCAGCGGTGTCACAGTTGCTAAACTTGAAACCTGAATTTCACATAAGTGAGGTTGTTTTGATCGTCTCCTCCTCATCATCAAGAGTATGTTCCTCGAGATGAGAAGATGCCTCCAATTTTTATCGTGCTAAGAAGATGGTCAATGAGTTAGGCTTGGATAGTGAACATAGATGCATGTCCTAATCATGTATGTTGTATTGCAAAGAGGATACAGATAAGGTATCGTGTTCTATTTGCCATCATGATAGGTTTACCTAAAAGAGGGGCCAATTCTAAAGGAAAGAATATACCTTATGCATCATTGCGGTATTTTCCTTCTCACACTCAGACTGTAGCGGATGTATATGTCCTCAAATACAGCTCGACATATGAGATGGCACGTAGAAAGAGTACGTCGTGATGAGGATATTATGAGTCATCCTGCAGATGGTGAAGCTTGGACTCATTTCAACCATGCTTATCCTATCTTCTCAAGGGAGTCGCATAATGTGAGGCTTGGTTTTGCATTGATGGATTAATCATTGTGGAGGTTCAGTGGTTTCCTACTCCTGTTGGCCAGTTTGTGACACCATACAACCTTCTCCAGGCATGTGCATGAAGCGAGAGAATTTGTTCCTATCTTTATTGATTCTTGGTCCTAAAAGTCCTACAAAAAATATAGACATCTATCTCAGACCATTGATAATGAACTGAAATTATTATGGACTAAGGGGGTCAACACTTATGATGCATCTAGAAAGCAAAATTCACCATAAGGCAGCATTGAAGTGGACGATAAGTGATTTTCCTACATATGGAATGCTATCTGGTTGGAGCACACATGGGAGACTAGCATGTCCTTAGTGTATGGAAATAATTGTACTTAAACATGGTGGTTTGATTGCCATCGACAGTTTTTAGTAGATGATCACCCTTTCAGAAGAAAAAAAAATGCATTCCTAAAGAACATACTGAACGAGATGAAGTTATATTTGAGAGGTTGTCCAGTCATCATATGGCAGCACGTGGAGAAAATTTACCAGTATCACACAACGGATGGGCAGTACACGACACCTTACAAGTTTTGGGAAGGAGCACAATTAGGTGAAAGAAGCATTTATGGGCTACCTTATTGGTCAACTCTTCTTGTGTGGCATAATCTAGACGTGATGCATATCTAAAAGAATGTCTTTGATAATGTGTTCAACACCGTTATGGATATAAAAGGTAAGCATTGACATGGGAATGCACGTTTCGACTTGTCCATGCTTTTAAATGTCCAGAGTTAGAACTTGTTGAAGTAAATGGTAATCATTAAACTAAAAGCATTTATGTGCTTAGAGGTGGACAAGTAAAGGAAGTGTGCCAGTGGCTGAAATAGTTGAGATTTCCTGACGGTTATGTGTCTAATATTGCTCGTTTGTGTCAACGTCAGTGAGGGAAAAATATATGGAATGAAGAGTCATGACTGCCATGTGTTCATGTAAAGGTTGCTACTCATTGCATTTCGTGACATGTTGCCAAAGCCTCCATGGGGAGCATTGTCTGAGTTGAGTCGATTTTTCATGTTCTATGTACATCAAAACTCAGGGTTCAGGATGTGCAAACCATCAAACACATGTGGTCACCATCGTATGCAAGTTGGAGAAGATATTTTCGCTTGCATTCTTCGATTCGATGGAACATTTTCTCATACATCTACCATATGCAGCTAAAGTCGGAGGGCCAGTACAATGTAGATTGATGTATCCATTTGAGAGATAAATGTGAATATTAACTTTTTCCTTCTTAGAATTGCCCCTTATGTATGATATGTTTTCCAATTGTCTTGTGCATTATTGATGTAGTGTTGCATGACCTCAAAATGAAAGTTTGAAATAAAGCAAAAGTGAAGGGTTCTATACTGAGGCATACATTATGGAAGAAATCTTGAACTTTTGTTTGATGTACTTTGAAGCAGACATACAAAACTCGTTGTACTCAACCTCCACGTAATGATGATGGGGGGGAATCTGTGTGTTCAGATCGACTCTCCATATTTAATCATCATGGACGTGCGTTCGGACTTCTTTAACTCACATGCTCGATGATAGAGAGTTATGCGCCGCAGAGATATATATTCTTTTCATTGTGCTGAGCTTGAGTGTTATGTTGAGCAAGTTCAACTCACATTTATTATGTATATAACTTCTTTCCATTCTTATTGCAGACAATTTGATTCAAAATAATTCAAAAAAATCACATCTCATTGATTATGAGGTTGAAAAAGAACGAGAGAAGTCATTGGCCTTATGGCTATAAAACGTGTAAGTGTACATGCTCAAACAGTACGAAAGATAAGTTATGTTCACTTTTAACTATCTTCTCTATATGTAGGTTGAACAAGGTTTAATTAATGATTGAAGAGTTTGTCAGATAGTCTATGGCCTATCGAAAATCACATAGAACTACCCTGGATTTTATTGTGAATGGGTACAGATTTCACACAAGAGACTATGGACAGAGTAAGTCTACCCATGAACCGGCATATGTGTTAAAAAAGTACGTACAATGAAAATAATATGACTACTATGGTATTGTAGCGGAGATCTTACAGTTGGAATATCTAGGACAAGACTCATATATTCTTGTTCAAGTGTCATTGGTTTGATCCGAATTCATTCGAAATGACACAACTCATGGGATTGTCGGCTTAAACATAAGTCCAAATGAAAACTTATGGCCATTCATTTTAGCCACACAAGCCCAGAAAGTGTACTATACAAGTTATCCATCACCTACGAACAAAGAACAAAATGATTGGTGGGCAATTTGCAGAGTTAGATCAAGACTATTCTCTGATTATGAATTGGACATGAGTGATCAGACACCTGAAGAGGTCAACGCCAAATTCTTTCAAGCAGACTTCGTTGATGATGTAGAGTTGACAGCTCATACTGGAGTAGACGAATCTGAAGAGCCAATTTGCTTGTCTAAAGGAAATGAAGTCGAAGAAGTCGATCCTATGAGATAAAGGGGACTACTGAAGGTGAATAGATATTGATCTAGCTCAAGTGTCTGATGAAGATTCTGATGAGGAGAGGAACATACCAACGATGAATGTGAAGATGATGATGAAGATGGGGCTAAATTAGATATATCGTCATCATCTAAGGAGGAAATGGATATCATTTAAAATGGGTAGAATTTTTTCACATCTGTTCAGTATTTATAATGGTCCCACTAAAAATAAAGGCAATTGACTAATAACATGAATTTTGATGTTCCCTATGAAGATATGGTGCGTGGAGCAAGATCAGGCTCCAGTCTGGGAGGAGGTTGAGTAGTGGAGGGATTCTTCTACAGCCTCAGGCATGTATATTTAAAGTTATATTTTTCTTTGTGCATTATTTATACATATTATTTATGCCATTTAAATTATTTCAGCTCCGGGTCCTTTTGTGCCTCCTCCTCTGGCAGCAGGTAAGCCTTGTTTTAAAGTTGTAAGTAATTGTATATTGCTTATATATTTTGTTATTTATTTCTCATTCTAACATATCGAGTCCTCCTACACTTCCTACCCTTGCGACAGGTATGTATGTTTAAAGTTGTAGTTTATTTGTGCATTGATTCACTTGTATTTTTATGCCATTAAATTCTTACAAGCTTGAGTCCGTCTGCGCCTCTTCCTCCTAGGGTAGCAGGTATGTATATTTTAATTGTATGTATTTGTATAGTCGTTATTTATATTCTTTAACATTTATATTGTAACATGACCGAGTTCCTCTACGCCTACTGTGCCTCCTCCTCTCGTGACTTTCTCAGGTCCTTCTACATGTGTGTATATATATATGTAAATCATGGAGGTTAAAATATTGGTATGTATATATATATTTACATTGCTTCTATCTATCAAATATTTGTACAAGACCGAGTGCTTCTGCACCTCCAGTTTGTGGCAGTGCATCTACGGTGCCACAGCAGAGGAGCTGTCAGTCTGCAGGAGGGGGGAGGCAGTTTTATGATGGCACTTTACGGGAGGTGTGGATAAATGGGTATGTAATAAATTAATATATCTTATGTTAAGGCAGTTATTTAGTTCATAAATTCATTATAACAAGTTATATAATCCCAAAGATAAACTAGAGCTCGCCCAGGCATCTCAATTCATCACAAAATCAATTCAGGAACACTTTCCTGGGCCTATTAATAAATTCAACGATTTCTCGATGGACGTCCAGGAGTTGTTGTATCAGATGTTTTGGTATGTAATTTCATAGTATAATCTATTTATTTTCTTACTTCTACATTCAGTAAACTAACTTAACGTATAGAGCAATCATTGATTCACACGTCCCTCGGACGAGGCACGGTCTCGATCATATGGATGGCCCACCGCCTGGTCAAATTATAAACATTTGTTGTATAATGCGAGGAAAAATGCACAAAGAGTTTTGTCAGAGTCCAGACCCAACTCTTTAGAGGAGTGCACACCGACATGGATGAGGAGAGATTACTGGCAAGATTTGTGCAACATATGGGCCGAGGAGAGATGGCAAGAAACCTCCACAACAATGAAAGTGAATTGGGCTGCCAATCCAGAGGCCCAAGGATACAAGTGGGTCTGTCTCCTTTGCAACCCATCAGTCTAGATTGGTAGGTCCATATGTTCATTTGTGCTATATTTATTTATCTAAGTACTCATTTATGCAATATTTTTCTGTAAATAGGAAAAGGGTTAAAACGGCCTCTAACATTTCACGAGGTGTTTGATAAGACGCATAAGAAGAAGGGGACGGATCGTACATTAGCGATAGAGCTCGAGAGGTTCGGTATATTTACAGTCTATTCACTATTTATTTTTTCTCGTTACAAATTATATTATTGACCATTTTATTTTTGTAGGAGTCATATAGCCAGCAATGACAGACAAGTAGGGCCAGGGAGAAGGAGCAGCTACAGTTACATCTTGAGGTATGGGTTGCAGCATATGGTGCCCCAAAAAATAGCCATGTGTATGGTTTTGGGCACAGTATGGACACAAGCATGGTGTTATCTGGCACCTTGAGTTCAAGCTCATAGGCGACTAGTGCATTGACCACACCTGGTGCTTCAAGTATTGTTCCCAGTTAGGTGATGGGCTTCATTCAAGATGAGATCTCTGGTTTGGAGTCTCGTCTGGTCCACACGATGCATACGCAGGTGTCTGACGCTGTCCAGGCCCACCTCTCCCAGGCCCTCTTCCAAGGCAACATTCCTCCTCAAGCAACGCCATCGACATCATCATGGGCCCCTTCATATGAGTAAATTGCTTTTATTTTTTAATTTCTCCATTCTAACATTAATTTTTTTAATCACTAACTTAAAAACTTGAACTTGGGTTTGGGGGTCTAAAATTAGAAATACCTATCCGATGGGCATCCGATTTGTTCCAACATGGCCAGGCCCGATGAGTTTGACTTGTGAAAATTGACGGAGTCTAAATCGGACTTCCAGTTTGCACTTGGCGCTCAAATACACAATCGTCAAATTAATTAGTTAGAAACTATTTGAACTAGGGTTTAGGGGTCCAAAATTAGAAATACTTATCCTATCGGCATCCAGTTTGTTCCAACACGTCCAGTGCAATGAGAAACTTATGAAAACTGACAAAATTCAAATCAGACTTCCAATTGCGCTCGACGTTCAAATACACAATCTTCAAATTAATTAGTTAGAAACTTTTTGATCTTAGGTTTAGGGGCCAAAATTAGAAATAGTTATCCAATGGCATCCGATTTGTTCCAACACGGTCGGGGCAATGAAAAGACTTGAAAAAATTGACAGAGTTCAAATCGAACTTCGGGTTTGTGCTCAGCACTCAAGTACACAATCGCCAAATGAATGTAGCTAGAAATTATTTGAACTCGGGTTTGGGGGCCAAAAATTAAGAAAACCTATCAGATCGATGTCTAGTTTGTTCTAACATGGTTAGGGCAATGAGAATGACTTGTGGAAACTCACGGAGTCCAAATCGGACTTCCGGTTTATACTCGACACTCAAATATGCAATTGCCAAATTAATTAGTTAGAAACTATTTGAATTCAGGTTTAGGGGTCCAAAATTATAAATACTTATCCGATCGGCGTCCAATTTCTTCCAACATGGACGGGGCAATGAGAATGACTTGTGGAAATTGACAGAGTTCAAATCGGACATCCGATTTGTGCTCAACGTTCAAATACACAATCTTCAAATTAATTAGTTAGAAACTATTTGAATTTGGATTTAGGGGTCCAAAATTAGAAATACTTATCCAATCGGTGTCTGGTTTGTTCCAACACAGCCGGGGCAATGAGAATAACTTGTGAAAACTAACAGAGTTCAAATCGGACTTCCGATTTGCTCTCGACGTTCAAATACACAATCTTCAAATTAATTAGTTAGAAACTATTTGAACTCGAGTTTAAGGGTCCAAAATTAGAAATACTTATCCGATCAGCATCCGGTTTGCTCCAACACTACCGTGGCAATGATAATTGTTGGATCGAGATGGCACTATTGATGTCTGAGAGGGGGGCGAATAGGACTTCTTGCATTTTTTTTAAAAAAATTATCTAAAAATAGATGACACTAAATAAAGTCGTTAGTATTTAGTGTGGTGTGTGTGAAACAAGTGAAAGCTTAGTGGAAACAATCACACAATTTGCACAAGAAATTTTATCCTAGTTCGGCTATTCCCACGTGGAAGTCCTATATCCAATCCCCAAGCAACCGCCTGGGATTTCACTAAACTGCCAAGAACACTTGGCCTTTTCTCAACCTGAGAGGTATTACAAACCCACTTGCTCCCAAGCAAGTCTTCCCTTTACCAAGGGGTACAAAGACCACCTACACAAGTAGGTCTTCCTTCACAAGAGGGGTACAGCAGGAAACAAACCTCCTGCGAGTTATCTAATACAGAAATGAAAACACTTGTGTGTCTGCTCAGAAGGATGAGCAAACATAGATAATCAGAAAGAGATACAATAAGAATTGGAGCTCTAATTCTTTCTGAATCTAAGTGGGTGGACTGAGAAAGATCTATAGTTACATAAGGTCACCCAACAAGAAAAGACATCTAAAAACTAGAGAGCTTGGAAGTCGAAGATTGATGAAGCAGCTCTCTCTTTCTCTTTTGAATAGAAGGATTGTGGTGACTCTTGTTGCGCGTAAAATGCTGAATGGAGTTGAGTGTCACTGGTTGGTTTGTTTTTCAGTGGGGGTGTGTCTGGTCTTGTTCAAACTTTACCTTCTATATATGAGCTTCAAGTATCCTCCCGTTTGATACTGACCATTGGAAGCTAGCCGTTGAAAGATATCCGTTTGAAATGAGACAATGAGCTTTCTAGGTTATCCATCAGATCTTCAACTCTTTAGAGTCCCAACGTCTTTAGGCTATGTAGGTAGTTTCATGGCTTGATAGACAGCTTCATTAATGTTCTGTAAACTCCATGCTCAAGATTGAAAGTTAAGCATGCTTCATAAATGCTCTGCAAGCCTGAAAGGACAAGACAGACAAAGATACCTCCATATCTTCGGAGGTAAGTGAGATAAAAATGTATAAAGCATGAAGGAGTTCAGACAGATAGTTGTTTATAATATTTAAGGATAGATAGATAGTTGTATGGGGAATACAAGGATTTTTCTTGAAAGTCAGGGAGTTCTGACGGTGGTAGGTGAGCTCTTATAGATAGCCCATGCTACTTATACCTACCATCGCATTTACTCCATAGCAACTGTCAAAGGAAAAGAACTGAACTACTGACAGCAAGCAAGAGATCACATTGTATAATTATTTCAGATCTTAACAAAGATTTTTTATATGGTCATTTTGAACATAATTTTTCCTATCTAACAGAACATTTAAATGGTGACAGTAAGAAGAACATTATTCTGTAATACTTATAAGTGTCATTCATTGTGTAAAGGATCCATAGAAATAATGAAAGCCAATGACATAAACACGATTAAGATTTTATGGATTCTGTGGAATGACAGATTAACACAAGTATTATTAAGTGCAAGTACATAGGAGTTGATATAGGATACTTCGACTTTTAAAGGAGTCGGAATCATGGACGAGATACATATAGAACTTCGACTATATAGAAGTCACAGTGAGGCATGGTCACAAACTTCGACTTTTTAAAAGTCGGAGTGATAAGAGTTCAACAATCGATGTCATACTTCGACATTAAGAAGTCGGAGTGCAAAGCAAACAAGCAATAGAGTCAATCGATAGTAGATATCAGACTTCAACTGTATGGAAGTCGCAATGACAGTGTTGATACTTACAGTATTGTACATGTCATATCTTTTTATACAAAATAACTTATGGTATATTCTAATAGTTTTGATTGTAGAAAGTCTTAAAAGATTTTGTCATAGCAAAAACATAATGCTTAAAATGATTAACAATATTTTAAGGGATAGTTGCTTAACAATTCTCCTCCTTTTTGTTAATGACAAAAACTTTTAAATAGACAGTGAAAAAACAACTTTGATTTTGCAAAACAAAGCAAACATTTATTTATTCTTACTTTCTTTCTCCCCATTTGTGGCATTAACAGAAAGGATGAAGGATACACATAGAGAGAGATAGAAAAAGTGAGATAGAGACACATAAATGGTTAGAAACAGATGTATATTGATAAGATTTGAGGAACCTTTTACATTCATGAGGCAGACAAGGAACTAGGAAGATATAGGGAAGGAGGGATTTGAGCAAAGAAAGGCTGAAGAAGAGCCCATAGCTTCTTCTCATTTTCAGGGAAGAAATTGAAAATTTTAGAATTATCAATGTTATAGGAGGAACCTATAGAGAGGATTTTCTTATAAGACTTAATGTGGCGGCGATGATACCAGCTGAGTCTCCTAGGGTAGTTATCACTATGTAGTGTACTCTTAAGGGGAACAAACTTCTTACAGGCTGCCCGGTACAAACATTCATGAACAGTGATATTCCAGTGTAGACCTTGGGAGTGAGTGTTGCCCAGTTAGGTAGCCCAGAGGGGGGGGGGGTGAATGGGTCTTTAAAAATTTATCAGCTAATACTTGTTCACTAAAAATGTTCACAGAGAAATATACTTCGATGGATGTTAGTTATAGTTAAATAATCAACAATCACACAGAGAGCAATCACACAACACAAGAATTATCCTGGTTCAGCTCTCCTCTCCTTAGGAGTCCTACATCCAGTCCCTGAGCAATATCTCAGGATTTCACTACCAAGGGTACTGTCCCCCTTAAGGACCCTTACACCCAGCCGCAGCTGGTCTTCCTTCACACGAAGGGAAATACAAACACCCTGGATGCCCCCACTAGGTCTTCCTTCACACGAAGGAAAATACAAACACCCTGGATGCCCCCTCCAGGTCTTCCTTCACAACAGAAGGGAACACACACAGAAACAAGTAAGCAGGAGATTAAGCCCCTAGATCAAGCTTTTGACAAGCCAAGATTTGAAGCTAGGGACTGAGAGCAATGAGATCTACAAACAAAGGCTCACTCTCAGAACCAAACAAACTCTCTCGAAAATCTACAAACAATGCAAAGAGCAAAGAGCTAATCTAATGGAATGAGGCTTGGCTCTTTCTTGAGAACTCGCAGAAGACTTGATGATCAGAGAGTTTTCTTTTTGTAGTGACTGTCGTTCTCTATCTATCTATCTATATATGTGCTTATGAAGCTACTTTCTTCAATATATATATATATATATATATATATATATATATATATATATATATATCTTCAATTTGAAATCTAAACGTTGAAGTATCCGTTGCCTCTAGCTTTTGGCGGACGTTAGACTAAGTGGCACTTGGAAGCTTCCAGTCAACAATCCTTTATCC
>CM024756.1:4182140-4237234 GCA_014218235.1 Colocasia esculenta
ATTTCTTTAGAGTTCATAACGATTCTTTAAGTTCATAACGACTTGATAAGTGTTCATAACGACTTGCTATAACTCATAACGATTTCATAAGTCATGAAAGCATGAGGATTATTTATATTGAATTTCTTGTTGTATCAGTATAATGCTTTTATAGCGTTGAAAAGTCAAAGTCATATCTTGTCTTTGACTGCTACGCATTAAATGCTCTCTGATCGTATCTCCCATGCATGCAGACAATATCTTCTATTTCCATGCTACTCTGTCTACGTACTTTTTAGACAGAAAGGAGCTTTGCTATATATTGCAATATATGTTCCATCTGTAACTAACAATCAACGACAGTCCTAGCTGTCCTCTATTTATTGTTGATATGCTTGCAGATATCTGACAAGACTCATCTGTACAAAGTTGGATACAAGATACAAGATTCTAAAACATTTCTCTGGCGTGTACAAAAGGATAAAAGACTGACGATCAGAAGCTTCCTTAGTGACCAGTCTAACGTACACCAGGATAAGAGACAACGGACACTTCAACGTTCAAATTCAAATCAGAAGTTTAATAGAAGACTCAAGACGGAGAAGAACAACAAGTAGAAAGGGAACAACGCTTGCAATTGAAAAGGAAGAAATCCATCTCTTCGAGTCTTCAGAAGATTGAAACAAGAGCGAAGCTTCCACTCCAACCTTGTTCTTAGCTCTTAGCTCTCTGTGATCAAAAAGAGTTTTTATTGTGAGAGCTTGTGTAGTCCTTGGAGAGAAAACCTTGTTAATCTCTTTCTCTCTGGGCCTTGGTAGCTTCAGTGTGTAGCTGGTCAAGCTAGAGTCTGAAGCCTGTTCCACACCTTTTCTTCTTTGGTTGTGTTCCCTTCTGGACGAAGGAAGACCTGGTGGTATCCAGGGTGGTTGTTTTTCCCTTCAGGTGAAGGAAGACCAGTTGAGGCTGGGTGTAAAGATCTTAAGGGGGATTGTACCCTTGGTAGTGAAATCCTGAGGTATTGGTCAGGGACTGGACGTAGGTCTCCTATGGAGAGGAGTTCCGAACCAGGATAAAAATCCTTGTGTCTTGTGGATGTGTTTTTGTGTGATTGTTGTCTTATTTGCTCTAACTCTAACCTTGTTATTAAGTTGTGCAATCCTTTCAGTAAACAGGTTTTAATCAGAGATCGAAATTTGATAACCCATTCACCCCCCCTCTGGGCTAGCTAGCTGGGCAACGTTCTCTCTCAGAACTACACAGGCTCTCTCTCAGGTTCTATTACAGCACAGAGAGCTAAAGAGCTGAGACAATTGGAGTGGGATGCTTGGCTCTAAAATTCTCCCAGAAGATTTGAATTTCCTAAGACTTGCTTGTAGTATTCGTTGGTAAGTCTCCTCCATCTTTCTTCTGGAACTGCTATCTGTATTTATATCTTCAATTTGAATGTATTCGTTGAAGTATCCGTTGTCTCTAGCTTTGGTAGACGTTAGACTGAATGGCCTTTTAAAGCTGTTAGTCAACAGTCTTTATCCATTTGTGCACGCAAAATCTTCAGTGTTATTCTTTGGCTTTTATTTTGTCCAACGTTGTAAGATGGACTGTCATCAGATATCTGCATATATTTCAAGCTTAAACGATAGACAGCTAAGCTGTCTCTGATGTCAGTCAACGTTAGAGTAAATAATCACAGAAATAGTAATTCCAAATTCTATTCTAAAAGATACACACAGAGTAAGCATGATAATGGACGTTATCGTCTGCATACATGCAGAGATACGTTCAGTCTACATTAAATGCAAAGGTGTCAGAAGGATATGTGTGAAGACTTTGACTATTCAATGCTTTGACCAATAGCAAATTGTTGTACATAAGAAGTTGATAAATTCATGACTTATGAAATTGTTATGATCAAGTCAATTTAGCTAAATCGTTGTAAGACATAACCAAATCGTTATGTTACTGAAGAAATCATTGTGGAGAGCAAATCATTGTGTTCAGTGAAGAAATCGTTGAACACTTAGGAAATCGTTGCATGAAGCAAATCATTGTGTTCAATGAAGAAATCGTTATGAACACTTAGGAAATCGTTGCATGAAGCAAATCGTTGTGTTCAATGAAGAAATCGTTATGAACACTTAGGAATTGTTGCATGAAGCAATCGTTGTGTTCAATGAAGAAATCATTATGAACACTTAGAAATCGTTGCATGAAGCAAATCGTTGTGTTCAATGAAGAAGAAATCGTTATGAACACTTAAGAAATCGTTGCAGGAAGCAAATCGTTATGAGTTCTTAAGAAATCGATGCAATGTCTTAAGAATCGTTGCGAAGACTAAGAAAACGTTGCGATGATCAAATCATTACGAGGTCTTAAGAAATCGTTTTGATGACTAAGAAATCATTGCAAAGAGCAAATCGTTACGAGGTCTTAAGAAAGTGTGTGAGACTTAAGAAATCGTTGCGAAGAGTAAATCATTACGAGGTCTTAAGAAATCGTTGTGATGACTAAGAAATCGTTGCGAAGAGCAAATGGTTACGAGGTATTAAGAAATCATTATGATGACTTAAGAAATCGTTGCGAAGAGTAAATCGTTAAAGCTTTAAGGAAATCGTTGCGATAAGCAATCATTATGATTTACTAAAGAAATCGTTGTGATTTTCAACAGGAGTCGATGTGGACTTAGAGAAATATCATCAGATCTTACAAATGTGTTAATACTTACCAATATAGGCTTGATTTTCCTTGAGATTTCTCCTGTGCTCAAAAACTTATAGAATATGTTAGAAAACTTTGAGAGGGTTTTGTTAATCATGTTTTGTTATTTACCAAATCATTATGTAATAATTAGAATTATATGGGAACAGACTGATCATCAACATACTGATCATCAATTTTTACATATGACTGATTGTTTAACTACAATCAATTTAATTATCTAGCTTAACCTCAGGTTTTTACCCATTCTCACAGGTTACCCTAGGCTATTGAAGATCAAATAACTCTCATGTTATTGAATCCTCGAACCATGCTCTGAAGTATTATAAGAGTAATATGTTTATTATATATACGTATATAGAGTATATAATATATGTATATTAGTATGCATAATATATACATAAGTATGTACTTATAAGTATATATAATATATAAGTATTGTGTATACTTATATGTACATTTAAATATGTTTGTACATATCTATACATGTATAAAATACATATTTATTGATATTTATAAATTTGCATTGACGTAATAAATTGGACAAATTAATTAGAAGTTTTTATTAGATATTTGACTTATTTTCTAGTCTCTGAACAGAGCTGTAACTTATTACAGTAAGTGTTATCCCTTGTTACAGCATATGTTAAACTTTATTATAGCAAGGACTTTCCTTATTACATACAAGGACTCTTAATTAATTTATCCTAATAAATTTAGGTATTAATATTTTTTTGCAGTAATGAAACTTACTAATTTGAATATAATTGATATCAAATATAAATAAAATATTTTTAATAATATTAAATATATAAATACACATAAGTATGTACTTATATGTACATTTAAATAAGTATGTACTTCTATACATTTATAAAATACATATCTAAATGATATCTATACATATCCACTTGTACCACGCGATCAGGCCTTCCACCTGCAGCTAGGCCTCCACGCGTCCGGGCCTCCACCTGCAGCCCCATTCTCGCCAAGGGAAGAAGGGAACCAACCAAGACTCCTCCATCTACTGCCAGGTGAGTTTCCCGACGAGTAACTCTATGCGAGTGTCACAAGTCAAAGATTGTTCTCTTGTTTGATCCCGCTGACTATTTTTCTCGGTGAAATCAATCGTTAGAACGGCGATTATATATATTCTCCTTTTAATATACAAAAAAGAAGAAGATTTTGTGTAGTGAAAAAACTTGATCCTTACTAAAGCCTCGTCAGGGCAATTGTAGTCACAAGCTTACAACTTTGTTGTGAGAAGACGAATCAGAAAAAAAAATCTTCTCTCTCTCTCCACCGATTTGGGTGGTAGATGGTAGCATTTTCTATAGAAAACTATAGTGAAGGATAAAAAGTGGGTACTTATTTCATCTCAAATTCTTGTTAGAGGTGCTTCAGGAATCCTTCACCCAAAGTACTGGTAAATTAATATTTTAAATGTAATTTAATTTTTTGTTTAAGATCTTAATATTTTAAATACTAATAATAAAAACTAATATTTAGTTAATAATAGATCTTAATATTATAAATACTAATAATATAAACATTTTTATCTAAGACCCCCGTAAATCCCCAAAATATTCTCCTCTCCCCGTGGCGCCAAATCCTCAAAATATTCCCCCCTCCCCCGGTGCCAAATCCCTATTGTTCTCCCCCAAATCCCCGGTCCCCCCTCCCCGGCGCCAAATCTCGGTGTCCACTCTCTTCCCCTCCTCTCTCTCTTCCTTTCCCCCGCCCTTCTGTTCCAGCCACACACCATCCATCGGATGCCAACCTCACTCACGCCCACACTGGAACCACTCGTCACGGTGGAGGACCCAGCCGCCGCACTGCTCCCACTGCCGCTGCATGGTGCCAGGAAGGAGGACCTCCGGATCGGGGACGACGTCATGGAGGTGTTGCGTGGCACACGGGCGGCACTGCTCAGGACAAGGGTGAGCAGAGTGATCCTCTGCTCCTCGCGGCCTTGCCGTGCCACCCAGAAGTCGCCAAGGCGCGACAACATTTTAAAAGAGGCCTCTAGCCTTTCGGCTGGCACTAACTGCGTACCCTCCCTCACTTCTTCTATCTCATTTTGTTCTGCCTGCCTGACTGGCGTCTAGGGTTTTGCAAGGAGAGTCCGACGGCGATCGTCTCTCCGATGTCATTCTCCATGCTGCTCGGATCTGCAACGCCGCTGCTCGACAGATCCTGGGACAGCTTCCCTCTCTCCTTAGGTGTCGCAGCTTATGTCATGGTGCCCGTCAAGGTCGGGTTTCTTTCTGTGCCTCTTTGCGAGAGCTGCCTTCGGAACTGGCCTCTAGTCTCCACCTCCGCGTTGTGGCTATCCCTGTTCTTCTTTCATTTTTTTCCCATTTGTTATTATTTTTCTAATGATGAGTAGCATTGGGAGATGCGTTGTGTACTGTTTTGATCGCTTTTTCCTTGATCGATTCTAATTCTGTTGATGTTTTCTTTCTGATCGGTGTATGTCATCATTCTCTTTAGTTTGTCATCCCTTGTTGAGTGATCGGCATTTTCTTTATGTATAGCAAGATTTTTCAGTTTTGTGTGGCTATGTCTTTGTAGATCTAGTCCAGATAGGGAGACGATCAGTAATGATTAATGTTCTTCATACTTATTGTTTCCCTCCCGCTCAATTCTAAAGCATTTATTTATCGAAAGGATCAAGTGCAAAGTGATCGATCGACTCTTTTCTGTCTGCAGGTAACATGCCATAAGATTACTCAAATGGACATCTTATTTCTTCGTTAATGCCTTTAATACGATTACTTTCTCTGTGCTTAAAATGTTTAGGGTTTTTTTTTTAAATAATCATATTAATTAATTAATTAACTAATAATCACATTTTAAAAATATTTCCAAAATGGTAACTTGGTGACTGGGAGGTCGGGGATGGCAGAATAGGCTAGGAGTCGGCAATGCCAACGCCGGCTCCAAAGTCAGCATTGGCAATGCCGACGAGTTAAAGTCGGTATTCCCAATGCCGATTTCACTATGTTAAAAAAAAAAAATCTCTTGCAAGTGTGCTATGTGTTTTCACAGGAGAGCCGCGCTCTGTGTTTTCACAGAGCCGCACCACAGGCAGCACAGAGCGTGTTGCTTGTATTTCTAGACAATAATTTAATTTGAACAAAATTTTGAGCATTTTTGATATTTTTTGATTAAATTTATATTGAAATTATAAGAGTTTTATCATTATGTATATGTAGAGAATTCTCTCAACTCTACGTTTAGATTTTGGATTAGAATTCGAGTTTTTTAATATGATATCAAAGTAGATTTTTAATAACAAATTATACGGTTGTAATCATACCTTATGTATTTTAATATTATTTAATCTAAAAAAAAATGGACAACGTCTCCCCTGTTCCACTTATATTTCATGATTTGTACTGGTCCTGTACGATAACATTTATATGTATATATCAAGGATAATCACAAATAACATACCAAAATATTTGTAGATGTTCAAGTCATATATACATCATGTCTAATCATAAATACATCAAAAAAATATGGCACATGAAAACACAACAAAAAATATCAAGTATAGAAATCATCTCAAAAAATTTGTGGAAACCATCTCTTTTTCCTTTCTAGATGCTCGACTACGACCAGGACTGTGACACTGCTCATGTGCATCAACCTCTGTCTCCGACTGTGACTGTGTCTCATGCAGTAAGATAGCATCACATGACTCTGACCGTGCTGTCTCAGAATCTATGTCCTCATCTATACTGCCTAATGTCTCTCGAAGTAGATCAGACTGACTCTGCTGTGGTAGTGTGCTAGTCAAACCTCTGTGACGTCGTTGGCGACGATATGTACTACTGTAGACTGTGGTGGTTGTGTATCTGTCTTGCCTCATTGTCAGTATCTGTGAAGCTTCTATGTGACCATACTGTGAAATTGTCATAACATTTGGAGAATACTGAGATGATCTTACATCATCTGGTTGTTGTGGCATGCCTGCACATGGCTCTAAAGGTCCTACATGTGATGTAGATGAATCTATCTGCTGAACTTGAGATAGCACACTATCAATGTACATCTGCATGCTATAAATCTAGTTGTTACCATCTGATATTCATCCTGAAGGCCATCAGTAGCCATCATATGTAAATGCTTCATACCTTCTACCAGACTCCTCTCTATGTGATCACGTGGCTCATAACGCATATCATTAGTGAAACCTGGCCAACCAATGTACTGTCTGGTGATAGACAAATACTAAGACATATACTCCACTCTACTAATACCAACAATGTCCTCATTCGGTGGTATAATGTAATCTCTCCGACGATGCCACATCTGTACAAAATATGCAAAATATCTAGCCCAATCAATATGCCCACGACCCCTCCGGGTGACACGATCTAATGGATCAACAGGATTAGGAATAGGCTGTACTCTACCAAACTGTCTAAGTACTTTATCTGGAACATACATCTCAACAATAAAAAACAAATAAGAGGAACCCGAGACAACCAAAGATCAGATGCCTGCCTCGAAACAACTGGTAATATCTGTAATATATCAAAAGTGTATGGCTCCCACCTAACCTGTGTGAAAATGCATAATGTAAGTGTAAGTGTAAGTATTATATCCTCTATGTACAATACAATAGTTTCATTATGGTTTACCTGATAGTCATCTTGATGATCAAGCTCTGATCTATATAATCTCAAAACATATCGGGGTTATTTGTCTTGCTTTCGGAACATTCCACCTACAATTTATTTGTGAGTTAGTAAAATTTTTATAATCAAATAGTATCATACAACATTTTAAATTTACCTGTGACCCAAAGGCATGTCCTGTGCCAATGGATGCATCGTAATATCAGGACATCCCACATATAGTCGCTCCTAAGACCACAACTACAAAATAAATTAAATATTTAGAAGATGCAATAAATTGTTAGAGGCAAAATAAGTATGCATTAAATGACAAATTATCTGAAGAAGAGTCAATGAATCATAAATGGCCTTCGCATCGACTTGCATACAGTAGACAATTGACGATAGAGATAAGCAAGCGTCGCACCACCCCACGAGTATCTACTAGCCGATCAAAGTCCTCTAAAGTGGTAGATACATAAGTGGCACTGAATTTCCTGCCTTATCATTGAAAATAGTACAACCCAAAAGATGTAACAAGTATGCTGTGCATGTCGTCTAACAACCTCCACTGATGCATCATCTGCGATAACTGCAAACCTTTCTCGCAATCAAGATAATTTTACAGAACTTCATCTCATCATATCTGGAAGATCACCTAAAACTGACATGCAAACATCTGTCCAATTTAAACTAGTGTCCCCTACAACAGCATCACCATCAATTGGTAATCCTATCAAAATAGCAACATCCTGCATGTGATACTCATCTCCCTATGTCTAAGATGGAAAGTCTGTGTCTCACTCCTCCATCCCTCAACAAGGACAGTGATCAATGCCCAATCTAACCTGATCCATGAACCTGAGTCAAATGAAAGAAACCAGCTCTATGTACATATTCTACAATGCGAGGGTCACTGGCCAACCACCCAAGCTCCTATGGTGCTCCCAACATTTAAGAACTTCTATTTCTTGAAAAAATAAAATAAAATCGGTTAACATTAAATTTATGCACAAGTAACAACAACAATACATTAACAATAACAATAACAATACCTGGCCATGTGTAAACCAACTGTGATCTATGAGAATCCTGTGCATATAATAAAGAAGCATCTATAGGACCTGGAAACTAGTCTATCTCTATAAAGCCTACATATAAGAAGAATTATAAGTATAAAACAACATGAATAAACAACAGACATGTAATATGCGAAAAGTTATAAGTATGTAAACAACAGAAATAAATAAGTTTTCAAGAATGTGTTAAAACAACATAAAAAACACTTACTAATGTGATGAGGAGGTTGTACCCCTAGACATGTACTTCTATAATGTTCTGGTTGGCACAATGGCTACAATGGTTATGAGATGACCCCTTTATTCGTTTAGTTAATGCATATGAAGGCGTCTGCTACGTGGACGACCACTTTGCGTGTGACCAAATGGAGGTTACAATGTAGCACCTCGATGCGGAGGGCCAATGTCGACTGTCCAAAACAGGATGAAAAGTAAACCCATATGTCTGTCGATAGGCCTCCACAGAATAAAATGCAACACAAAAGTTCAAGTGTGAAATATTTGCTGAAAATGATCTACAAGATGCCACTATGTGAACACAAGGAAGACCTGTCATGCAATAAACATTGCAGGAGCAACTACATTGTGGTCCCAAGTTAACAGTGTATTAATGTCCGTGTGAATTAGTGACTTGAAACTCATGTCTAGAAAATCTGATGACCTGACATCTTCTAGCCTCTCGCTCAGTGACACGAAGTTGGACTTCTACACTAGGAGCATATGATGATCCCAATTCAAACCATCCTCACGTCGTTTAACAAAAAATTTGTTTAACCTGTAGAAAGTTTTTTGCAATAAAGCCTGGATAGGGAAACCTCGTGCACCTTTCAAACACAATTAAACCTTTCAAACCTAAGAATCGCTATTTTCCTATTCAACATAGCGAATGCAAGGGAGAATAAACCATCATCGTATCTACACTAGTAGCAATCATCAAACACCAGGATATTTTCCATACATGTGTGTTCCAACAACACTTATCAATTGCCTGCAATGTGGAAACCCTTGTATGGAAGGTGCAAATGACCAAAAAACTTTCTGAAAACGAAAGACAGATTGTTCTGCATAGGTGAACTGCACAATTGTCCCTAGATTTGTCAATTGAAGAGCTTCTAGATACCTGGGTAGAGTAGCATATGATGATTCCCAACTGCCGAGATTGTTTCATAGCTAAACATTTGCAATCCATGCTTTCTTATATAAATTTCAACATGATATTCATCTAGTATTCTTTTCACAATCCTTCTGGAGTAATTGTTAACTTTTGTCTTCAAGCTGACAAAATCAACCTTTGAACAAACGAGATGTGCATTGGCGATTGGAACTTTACAATATTGGATTCTCACATGTACGAGGTCTAGATATTTTTTTATTTTGAAATATTCAAATCCCTTGACAACTGATACATAAACCCTCCATGCACATGTATCATGAATGCATTGAGCTGTAAACATCTTCGTGTGACTTCGTGTCACCTTATATTGGACCTATGTTTTAACTGAATATGCTTGCAATGCATATATCAAATTCTTCTTATTTGTAAAAATTTGTCCAACATGAGGCTCTTCACTCTCTAAAGTATAAGGTACATCTATCCCTTTATGAGATTATTCATTAGGCTTCATCTATCCATTGATCAGAAGTGAATACATCTGGAGGGTCTTGCTCATATTCAATTTCTGTATTTTTAACCCTGGCAATATCAGATAATGGTTCATCATCTCCCTCTTCTATATTCTCATTGTCATCTATATCATCTTGTGAATCTATTTCATCTTCTTCATCCTCCTCAATCACATGTTCTTCTGTTACATGGTGCCTACATACTAATCAAATATGACACAAGATTGTTGATATGTTATGTGAATACATCAAAATATTTATGAGGATGATGAATCACATACCCTGATGAGCTCGCACTATGAAAGTATGTGAAGGATTAGTGATTGGCATAAAAGGATATTGTGAGCAGCCACCTCCATAGCCAATAGACCTCCAAATAAAAATTATAAATGTTATCAAAATTAATCACACTAATATATATTTCGTACAATTATGGGAGACACCTCACCATGGGTTATAATCTGTAGGTAAAGTGTAGTCATATGATTCGTACCGTACATCTATCTCATTAGCAAAATAAATCCAGTAGAATCACATCATCATTCACATACGTGTGAAGAGTCCAGTTGTGTTGATACTCATAGTGTTGAGTATGCAAGTTGTCATCATATGACCATGTTTTGCACTTCATCGTTGCCTTGAATAGATATATTATCTATATCTTCCTTCTCCAAATATAATTGTACATATATATATGAGAGGATACAAATCGAACATGCTTTCAACAGTTTCATCATCTTCAACTCTACTGCATATATTCACCCATAGAAGTAGGCCACTTGCATGTTATACCAATCTTAACATGTCTTTCGTCATATTTTGTCAAGATATATAATTTTTTCATCACTCAGTAAAAAGTTGTATCTTTTCTTTACACGCAAAATGCGTACAATACCTCCTTCATATTGAGGTTTATGATCCTCAATATGTAAGACACCATCATAAAGCACAATATAGAAATGTTTGAACTAGTCATATCTGCCATTTATAAATAAATTTACATATGTCAAATAAGAATATTCAAACAAATCACATTTGTCAAATAAGAATAATTAAACATCAATTTCATATATATCTAACATTTATAAAATTAACATTAATAATATAATAAAATATAAATAATTAAATAAATAGGTTACCTGCTTCTTCTTGGTCGGCGGCCGGATGGGTGGGTGGGGGAAGGGAGGAGGAGGGGAGAGGAAGCGTGGAGATGTGGTGGGGGGTGGATGTGAGAGGGAGGGTGACTGGGGCGGCGCGCGAGCTAGGGGGGGGGGGAGGTGAGGGAGGATGAGACAGTGGAGATGGGGTGGGGTGGGGGGTGGATGTGAGAAGGAGGGTGAGCTGGGATGGCGCGGCGAGAGAGCTCGGGCAGCGCGGCGAGCTGGGGCGGCGCGGCGAGCTGGCGGCGGTGAGGGTTGCTGCGCAGCGAGCTGGGGCGGCGCGGCGAGCAAGGCAGCAATGAGGAGGTGAGGAAGGGGTTTCGGCGCACGAGGGTGAATGGGTTTTCGGCCTGGGGGGGGGGTCTTTAAGGGGTGTCGGCATTGAGAATGCCGACTCCAAAGTCGGCATTCCTCAATGCCGACTTTAGTTCGGCTTTGACTCCAATGCCGACTGTAGTGTCGACGTTGGTAATGCCGACTCCAAAATCGGCATTCTCATGCCGACTCTGAATTCGGTATTGAGAAATCGACTTTAAGCCGGCATTGCCAATACCGACCCTATTTTGCCATCTGGTCTCCCGGTCACCAAGTTGCCGACGTGCAACTTGGGACTATTTTGGAAATATTTTTAAATGTGATTAATTAATTAATTATAATATAATATGATTAATTTAATAAAAAACCCAAATGTTTACATTGAGAAACCTTGTTTACTTTTTTGCTAGTATAGACCTATGCAAAATGGTAATACTTCATTTTAAGTTTTACATAAGGTTCATGTGGGGGCTAAGCTTGTAAGTTTTCTTCATTTTCTAGGTTCATACTTATTTCCCCTTCTGTCTTCTATTTCACTTGCAAAATTTCTAAAACTGATTCCATGCAGCATTTACTTAAGGCAATGATGATATATTTGTATATATATTTTTTTAACAAATTTTTATAGATGATTTTTTTTAATGTAAATAGAAGATATGTAGATGACAAAAACTAGACTGAGAATAATTAGATTAGGTATGAGAACAGTTCGTAGCTTCTTTAGGTAAAAAAATTCTTTTGTTTTTGGTTTCTTCATATTTTGTGAAAAATACATCTATGGTATATGTCTATATTTTGCATTTTTTTCTTACTAAAGATCATTTTTATACATCATTTAAATTATGCACAAATTTATGCTTTGGTAAGTGTGGTTGACCTCATATTTCAACTGAGCTCGACCTCATAGCTTATTCCAGACATTTTTGGTAGAGTCTATTCTGTCTTCACATTATTATCATATACTTTGCTTTTTTTTAATGACATTATCTTTTGTAAAATAATTTGTTAAATTGTGTCCAAGCGTCTTACCGTTTTGCGGCTGAGAGGGAGTTGACGGATGCAAGAATTGCATGGGACAAGAACTGCAGAAAATCAAACTAAAATGCCTGAAGCTACTTTGCATACTAGTGGCTCCATAAGTTTTGAGAGACAGAAGAGAAAAATGGTTAAATCTCATATATTTAATATATATTATATTCATAGTGCTTAAATTCATATTCCTGTTGTATTTAAACTTGTAGGGAAAGAAAAAGGCCTTATAAGGAGTTATTTAAGCATACACATCGAAGAAAAAATACAGGTGATTTTGTTTCACAGAAGGCGAAAGAGGTGATGGTATGTATTTTTTTTCTACAACTTATATATTGAATGTTCTTCAATGTTCATGTATCTTTTAGATTATTAACAAATTAAAATTCTAATATTTTGTGGGAGACATACGTAGAACAGATGGTAGACAAACATGGCGATGACTCCGCGCAGCATCCTGAGTTCTATCCCACGGCTTGGTTGGCTGCAACCGGTCAGCCCAAAAAAGGTGGCTTCTTCCGATGATAGTCATGTATGTATATATTTAATTATTCTTCATCTTATTCTGATTATTTACATGTTTATATGATATCTGTTATTTTTCTTTCTTGTTTGTAGGCCCGTCCTTGTCCCGATCATGCTATTGAGGCTCGTGAGGCCGAGAGAGATGATGATGAGGATGAGGATCTCCGTATTCACGATGACTAGGAGCACGTCATCATTGTCTTTTTATATTTTTAGAAAACAATCTTACGTTTGTTGTGAACATTCTAATGAGACATTAATTGTAATTATGGATTTATGTTTGTATTTGTGTGATGTGTGATATGTGTATGTGCGTAGTTGTATGTTTCCATTGAATGAATGAGTAGGTTTACAGGTACATGTAAAAAAATCATGAGAAAACTATTTTTAAAACATTTTTTTGGGGTTTCTGATTTAGCTACGGATTTACTACGGAAATATGCGTAGCTCATCCGTAGCTAATTGGCTACAGATTGGCTAAGGAAATATCTACAGCTAATCCGTAGCTCAATTTAGCTACGGATTTACTATAGGTATTTTCGTAGGTATTCTATCGGTAAATTTAGCTACAAATTTGCTATAGACATATTCGTAGCTAATGAGCTACGGAGTAGCTACAAAAGTATTCGTAGCTAATCCGTGGCTAATAATTAGCTACGGATGAGCTACAGAATTATCTGCAGCTATTTAGCAACCAAGATTTAGCTACAAACATAATTCATAGCTGATCTGTAGCTATAGTGTTTAGCTACAGATTAGCTACAGATTAGCTATGGATTGTGTCCGTAGCTAATCCACAGTATTCTTATAGTGCTACTTGCATAGCCTGAAGCCGTTGGGACTCCAAGAGCTAAAGGACTGATGGTCATAACAGAAGCCTCAAGGTCTCAACATCCAAGAATCAACGGCTATCTAGTTTCTAACATTCAGTTTTCAACGGGAAGCTCAAGCCTCTGTTGCTCATATATAGGAGCCAAAGTTTGAACTAGAAAACACACTAAAAACTCCAATCAAAAATTGCAAGCAACAAGAGCCACAACAAGCATACACAACCACACCTACTGAAAAGAGAAAGAGAGTCTGTTGTTCTCAAGCTTCGACTTCCAAGCTCTCTTGCTTTTTAGAAGTCTTTCTCTTTGGGTGGCCTACTGTAATTCTAGATCTTTTCAGTCCACCCTCTTAGAGTCAGAAAGAGTTAGAACAATCTTTCTCATTCTGTTTCTCTTTCTGATTTCTATGTTTGCTCAATTCTTAAGTAGACACACTGCACTCTTTTCAGAGTTTTTAAACCAGCAGGGGGTTTGTTCCTTGTACTGCCCCTCTTGTAAAGGGAAAACCTATTGTTGTAGGTATTTGTATTATAACCTCTTGTTAAAGGAAAGACTTGCTTTGTTGCGAGTGGGTTGTAAGACCTCTCAGGTTGAGAGAAGGCCAAGTGTTCTTGGCAGTTAGTGAAATCCCAAGAGGTTCTTAGGGACTGGATGTAGGACTTCTATGTGGGAAGGTCCGAACCAGGATAAAATCATTCGTGCACTTGCGTGATTGTTTCCGCCAAGTTTAACACTTGTTTCACACACTACACTAAGTACTAACGATTCTATTTAGTGTTACCTATTTTCAAATAAATTTTTAAAGTCCAAAGAAGTCCTATTCACCCCCCTCTAGGACATCTAAAGCTCCATCTCGATCCAATAACACCAAGTATGAATTTGCAGAGAAAACACAAAACCAAGGGTCCTAGGATGGGGGTCCAAAGGTAAACCCTTCGATGCCTAAGTCAATAGGTGGCATGAACTTAAAGCAAGAGGGCGAGAGGATTTGAGAAAGCTTTTCATCAGTTTGAGTGCAAAGAGTATCTTACTTTTCTCTACCAGGTGTTATTCCCCAAATAGTTTTACAAGATTCAATGACTGATATGGTCGAATCATAAGCGTAACTCCTAGAGGAGTGACCGTCCAGAACTTTGAAACCAGTTATGAGATTTTATGGGCCATGATTATGGATAATCCTGCATGGATCCTTATCTCTATCATAACAGCCCTACATCTTTCTAGGTAACAGTCGGTTTAATGTTAATATCGGGTGGGACATCGAGTTGCTTTGTTCCCCTTCAGACTGAGCTAAGTACCTACTAGATTGATCTCTCCTACTGAGCTAAAGATCCCTTAGGCTAAGAGACTCTAAGATAAGTCATAAGCTAGTTGGACTTTCCTACCTTAGCGCATTCCAAAGGCATTCCTTCAAGAGATGTCCGCTTGCCTTGTCTATCCCCTATGTCTTCATGTCGAAGTAGGGGGCCTTCCACATAGGTTGCAATATGGGGCTCTTGTTGTGCTTCTTAGGCTTTACTTACCATTTGGTCTCTCTATAGGTGGATTAGAGTTTAGTACCTAGGCTTTCACCTTTTGGATAAGTATAATAGTTGGGCCTTATGGTTTGGACTAAAGGGCTGTGATTTTTTCTCTTCACTTGCCCCTCCTACTTCAGAGCTAAAGAAGTTATTTCAGAGAGTACAGTCTCATGGTGTAGGCATAAGGATTGGGTCTTCTCAGTTTAGTTGCCGCTCAATGGCTCATTCTACAGGTGTGCGTCACTTCATGGTATTAATGGCATTGCTTCTCAGGCGAAAGATTAGTGATGCCATATGCCTCCTTTTACTTGCGAGGGGTGTTTGTAGCTTCTTCCACATGGACACCTCCATTCCTTCGGGGCATTCCAAAGCATTTAATGCAATGATCACGCATCATGAACCTTGATTGCACGGAGGTTCCTCAACATTGGCGTAGGCTTTTCGGTCCTCAAGGAGGAGGGGATTTTTTTAAATAAATTCCTTAGCCCATGAGAGTTATAAATACTACTATTAGGCTTCTGAGCTTTGACTCACTTTCATCTTCTTTTTCTTAGTCCTTTCGACAATATTTGGGGATTGCAAGCATTGTATACTCCGTGTTTCAGCCAGTGCTTCAGAGAATCCTTTCTATGGTTCAGAGGAGCCAAGTGAGAGAGCTAGTAGTCGCCTCTAGATTCCATGATATTGCCTTAAGCATAGCTGAGGCCATTCGAACCCTTCCTTTGCCTCTAGCATTATCAAGTTCATCTTCTTCCCTTGCTTCTGTAACGACCCAGCCTCTTAGATCCCTGCCAGGGACCCCAAAGCCTACGTCGTTGTTCACCCAAAGATATATGGAATGAAAATCTAGAAGGGGGGTTGAATAGATTTGCAGTGAAAATGTCAATTTTGAAAATTATTTGCCTGATTTAAACTATATTCAAACCCCTCAATTACTTAGATCAAATTGCTAATACGTGTGAGATATAACATCAATAGATTGAGTGCAACCTAACACTAAGCGAACTGAAGACCGATTAGATCTACTTTTGTGCAATTATGTGTGTTAGACAATTTGACAACTAAACTATATGCAACAAGAAGTTTCAAAGACCTCATCAAATTTGAACTCAAGATGATTTGTATGGACTGGTGTGTGTATGCTAGATGTGTGATCAAAAGCCCTATGCAAGCATCTAATCCAGAGACAGTCAAACTACAAGTGCACAGGAGATTTTTCAAGTGGTTTGGAGATCACACTCTGTGATTCCTACATCCACCCCTCACACAGTGAGGCTAAACTACACACTTATCTCAAAAGCGATATGCACATCCACACATTAGCACTGAGGCTCTGTTCACACACACGTGCTAGATCAGATTAAAGAAACTTGTTCCTCCAGCTAAGAACAAACTCACACACACACTATTGACTCTTACTCAAATGTATCCACATACTGATCCTAGATCAGTACACATACACACCGAGAAATATATACTGCGTTTAAGAATGATGAAACTAGATTTAGATAATTCAGGTTGAATTCTTCTTAGATCTATTGCAGCTCTATCTCTTTCTTCTTCTTCTCAATCTAGATCTGCTGCTACTGCTTCTGGATATCACGTCTTCTTCTTCTTCTCCTCTCACTTTCTCTCTACTTCAGGATGCTATGCAGCAGCTGGGAACCCCTTGCTGCCAAACTCTAGGTGTGTTGGTATTAGGGCTTCTTCAAACATCACCTTCTTCCTATCTTCTAGCTTTAGATCTTAAGAAAGCACCTCCTTCATCTCTTTAAAACCATGAAGAGAAAGACAAACGATTCGAGGTTTATGCAGAGCAAGAGAGTGGAGGCAATGTAGATAGGAAAGGGGGAAGGGTATTTCTCATGAACAGCCTAGAACTTTTCCTCTGTCACTTAAATTCGTGAAAAGATTGTTAGGATCAGATATTCGGTTATGGCAAAGCTAGAAGGGGGGGTTGAATAGATTTGCAGCGGAAACTTAAGCAATTTAAAAATTACTTCGGATTAAAAGATCTACTCAATTAAAATCCCTTTGACTTGATGTAATGTGTGTGAGCGAAATAACAAGTAGTGTGTAGACGAAATCCCTAGGCATGCATCTAGCGCAACACAATGCAAACCACAAGTCAAACCACAGTGCATAAGGGATTTTTTAGGGGGTTGGAGATTACACCACGTGACTCCTATGTCCACCCCTCACACAGTGAGGACACACTACTCAAGAGCTGAGTACAATACACACACGAGCACAACGGCTCAACCACACACACACGCTAGATCAATTCCACAATAGATCAGATCCTCTAGCCTTGATCTGACCAAACAATACCACACGTTGTCTGATGCAATCACGCAACCAGAACAAAATCCACACGTGGATCAAGCACAAGGAACGCTTGAACCACTACCACACACACAAAGATATGAAAGGTGTAGAAGTAGGAGAGTTCAGAGATGTAGAAGTATATCTGATGAAGAACTCTTCGTGGTGGTCGTCCAGAAGAACTCCAAGCTTCGTTTGGATGAAGATCAGTTGATGGAGAAGCTTGAACCATGGACGAACTGGCTTCAACTCCGCTTGGAAGATGGATCTTCTTTGCTCTGGTCGGAAGGATGAAGCAGGGAAGCAGGAAGAAGCTCTTCTCTTGAGTTTTTCTTAGGGTTTTGATATGGTGGCTTCTTGCTGCAAAAATAGCCTCATATGATCCTTATATATGGGTGTCCAAACGTGGAGAGTCGTGCTAAAGGGATCACCCAAATATAGATATATCCTGGCCATTAGATCTTCCCAAAACTCCGTATGTCGACAGCGACTTGATGCTGTCGACAGGTGCTGACAGGTTTGCAAAACCAGAAGACTGGCTTCCGGGAACCATTTTCTGTGTGTATCTGTCAACAGGCTATAGTGTATCTATAGACATGCTACAGGGTATCTGTCGATGGGCTACAGTGTATATGTCGACAGGTACACTATTCATTTGTGATAGCACACTATTCATCTATGACAACTACTTGTTCCAGCAGCTTGTCTTGTTCTTTTGCACTTGGATTTTGTTGCTTGTCTTGTGTACATTCACACCTATATTAAAATATAATTATTAGTGAGATATAATGAACATATAAATGAACAAGTTAGACATGTTTTTCTTGATTAGCATTTGCTTTCTGATTAACATTTACTTGACTTGACATTCTCATTATGTTTCACATATTCACATCACATCAATTTGTATTGTTCATGAAATGCTCATCGATTACTCATCATAAAACACAAACATACTATATGTCAACTTAACATACTCATGTAACACCAACATTCTCTCCCTTTTGATGATGACAAAATTTTAATTTATACACAATTGATGTTTCTCCCCCTTTGGCAACATCCAAAAAGATAAGTCATGCACAAATGGATAAGAATGAAGCAAAGAACTGGTGTCCAGTCATTGATTAGTAAGTACACACAGTTACAAAAAAAAGGTAATCCATTGCATGAAACAACAAAAGTAAAAGTGAAGGAGAAAGAGATGATGAGTTAATAGACTGATGACTCAAAGAAGTGGAAGGAAATAAAGCAAAGAACTGTGTGACCACAGAACTGAATTGTGAAAGATATGAGTGGGGAATGAGTGTTCAATTAGAATTTTAAGGTTGAGAACTGGTTTATACCCTTGCAGATGTCATAGACACTAGTAGTTGGACACATAATTCTACAATGGTTAAGAAATAATACTTCGGGAATCAAGTTGTAGCATTTAGAAGACATCGTTCAAAAACTTGAAAATAAGATAACCCCTTTGAATAAAAACCTTTGTAGAAAAACATGTTCCTTTGTGGGTGATGTTCAGTTGGTACTTGAAAGTAATGTCTACATGAGCGATTAACATAACAACACATTGCCCTTGATGTAAAAACATGGAGGCTACACTCTATTTCTTGCATTGAATTTTTTCTTTGTCAAGTTAATGTGGGAAAAGTAGTAATTAAGATCACTTTCACCTTTTGACGTGAAGGTAGACATTTGGGATGCCCGTACCCCCAGTTACTCAGTGTAAGTGACCATCATAACCATTGTACAGAGATAATGAAAGTACTTTTTGACGCGAAGACAGACATTTGTGATGCCCATGTCCCCGGTTACTCGGTAATACTCTCATTGCTCTACCTTTATCCCATTTCAAATACTTTTGTTTGAACTTTGAGTTTAGAAATAGGTAGCTTTTCTCCTTTTGTTTTTAATTCTTAAATCATGATCAAAAGGTTATTTAAGGTCAAAAGCCAATGTAAAACATAAAGTTCAATAACCTTCGTACTTATCAATCCACTTGAGAAAAATGATTATTTGCAAGGGAGTTATTCAAGTGAGTTAGGTTAGAATCATTAGATTTGATCAATGTTTTCTAGATGACACAACCTAGACTCAAACACAAAATATATATCAAAATCATTGTGATTAAGTCAATGTCTTTGATACTATGTGAGTATGAAAGATTGCAATGAATAGTAAGTCCTATTCTCCCCTTGCATCAATAATATGAACATACTCATAAAGAAAGGATTAGAAAAGATGAAGATTTATGGATGAAGTGAGTATCTGTCGACAACAAACATGAGCCTGTCGACAGATGCAGACAGTTGTGAAGTTATGGGTTCAGGCAAGTATGGGTTTCGACAGTTGGGGTGTGGTTGTCGACAGATACAGACAGACAAAATAGAAGTTCGGAATTGTGCTGGCTTCGACAGCAAAGAAGTGACTGTCGTAGATGCACACAGTGTGCAATTTTGGGTTTGTGAAGGCATATCTGTCGACAGGTTGTTTGGGGCTGTCGACAGGGGCTTTGAAACTTCAGCTTTAAGGCTTTGAATTGAGAGTGATTTGAGCCATAAGATTGAGGGATAATACACATTGAATATGAAGGGTATCCCTTATGAATTTCACTCACCTAGCCTTAACTTACTCCCCCATAGAGTGTGCATATGATGACTCATCATTCAAGCAAATCAATCAATGAGATACACAAACTACCAAGCATTTGCACACAAAAGAACATCCATAAGCATAAAAACACCAACATTCATTCTTTTAAAGAGAGACATGTGGCAAGATTGATGTGAAAGAATGTCCCTCAAACAACTCACTCAAAAACTCTTTTTGACTTACTCCCCCATAATGTATGCATGGTATTGAATGAACATTCAAGCAATTCACAATGTTCATGTCAAGCAATTTGCACAAGGAGAGTATAAACGTGATCATTGAGGTTCTTGAGATTATGATTTTTTTTATAATCTTTATGTAGTAGAAGACTATTGATACTTGGCGGAGAATATTTCTCACGCATAATGATAGTTTCCAGACAAATCGGACTTGTCCTTCCACATTTCCCATTTAATATACCAAATAGTCACTACATAAAAGATCTATTTCTTTTTTTTTTTTTAATTTTAGCATGACCCCAATGGCTAAGAAGTATTGTCATTTAGGGATAGCATCAAACACATTTTTCATGCTCAGATAGAATTAAAATCTATTTCAATTCTAGCAGTTCAAATCTGTAGTGATAAAGAGATTTTACCTGAACAGTCGTCAATTTCAATCTAAAATTTTTTACCTTTGTTCTCCAATCATTTCTTGCCTTGCACAGCCAATGTCATGAATCCATTTAAATTGTTGGCTGCAAGACATCTCAGCTTGTTCATTAAGCTGTTTTGGAACCACACTTGCTTGGGTCCTGCAATGACGTCAATGTTAGCATTCAACAATGATTTTGAATCCAAAGTGACTTTAATTTTTGAATAGATGTATTTCTTTCATAATGGAATTATGAGCATGGGGCTTGGGAGCATGCACAAATAACCATTTCTATGCCAACAGTCCCTAGAGACATGACCATGTTGATGACATGCATAGCATTGACTGTTTTAGCATATTTGTGAGAGTGTTGATTTTCTTCCAACAGAATTTAGCAAGATGACCAAGTCTATTGCATTTGAAGCAAAACTTGAGTACTTACCTGGAGCTTACCATAGTGTGATGTATTTGCTAGAATCTCTGAGATCCTTTAGAGTACCTTTGATTATCCTTGGGTTGAGAAGAAGAGATGGTACCCTTTGGTATCTCTTGGCATGATGTGGAGTTGGAGATTTCCTTGAAACATTCTGGGCTGCTGGAGGAGTGTGGAGACCTTGTAGACTCTTATTTTCTTTTCCATTTCTTTTTCTATTTTCAATTGAAACATGATTCTTCCTTTTTGCAGCACTTTGTTCAATTTTTCATTTTGTTTAATAACCACTTCAAGTTCATTCGTCATTTTCTTTTTAGCTTTCATGCAACAATTCTTTTTCAGAAGTTAGAAGTTGGTTTTTCATGACATCCAGACCATTTTGTATTTTGTTCTTTTCAATTTCACTTTGAACAACTTGATTTTCCAAGTCATTATTTTCTTCTTAAATTGTTCCATTCATCATTTAATGGTCTGTCATGATACAAGCTTTCAATCTTCTTTTTCAGATGATATTTTCCTCAACCAGTTGATTGCAATTTTCTTTTATTGGTGATCATGAGCCATGTTGGAGATTTGTTTGTTCAATTGATCATTATCAAATTTGAGATTCTCATTATGATCAATCAATTTTTATTTCATTTTCATTTTTCAATCAAAATTTTCAGATTCAACCTGATCATATCTTCTTTCAATTAGAAAACATTTCCATAGTTTTGACTTCATTTTTCAATTTTCATTCTCCATTTTCATTTTTCATTTTCTTCATAGAATGCTTGAGCATTATCAATTATCATTTCATTCTTCTCTAATTTTCTTTTTAGCTTCTTGTTTTGAGCTTTTACCTTCTTAAATTGATTGGACAAGTGCTCATAGCATTCTATCAATTCATCATAGGATATATCATCCTCTGAATCAGAATTAGATATTGATGCATCAAATGGATCTGAATTGGATTTACCTGACCTTTGAGAGTTTCTTGACTTCTCTGATAGATGTGATCCTTCAGATTCGTCTGAACGGGAAGCCTCTTGAGCTGCCATGAGCCATGTAGCATTTTTCTTCCGTTCCCTTTCTAGACTTGCATGTTTTCATAGAGGAGACCTGCATTTTATCAACCTTGTCATCAAACTCAATTATCATAGGTCTATTTATGATGCTTGAGAACTTAGCCATATTTCTGAATATGTTTCAGATGATTAGACAAATCAACAAAATATTGAGTGAGATCAAAAGGCAATCAATCAGTTCAATCAAATCAAGTCAGATCAAATCAGATTTAAACCCGCTCAATAAAGCAAGATATTGTTAGGACTCAGAGCGGTTAAGCACACAAAGACCGATCTCCCAAAACCAACCGATGAACAGAGAACCAGCTCTGATACCAATTGTTAGGATCGGATATTTGGTTATGGCAAAGCTAGAAGGGGGGGGGTTGAATAGATTTGCAGCGGAAACTTAAGCAATTTAAAAATTACTTCGGATTAAAAGATCTACTCAATTAAAACCCCTTGACCTGATGTAATGTGTGTGACAAATAACAAGTAGTGTGTAGACGAAATCCCTAGGCATGCATCTAGCGCAACACAATGCAAACCACAAGTCAAACCACAGTGCACAAGGGATTTTTTAGGTGGTTCGGAGATCACACCACGTGACTCCTACGTCCACCCCTCACATAGTGAGGACACACTACTCAAGAACTGAGTACAACACCCACACACGAGCACAACGGCTCAACCACACACACACGCTAGATCAATTCCACAATAGATCAGATCCTCTAGCCTTGATCTGACCAACACACCACACACACTTTGTCTGATGCAAACACGCAACCAGACAATAATCCACACGTGGATCAAGCACAAGGAACGCTTAAACCACTACCACACACACAAAGATATGAAAGTGTAGAAGTAGAAGAGTTCAGAGATGTAGAAGTATAATCCTGATGAAGAACTCTTCGTGGTGGTCGTCCGGAAGAACTCCAAGCTTCGTTTGGATGAAGATCAGTTGATGGAGAAGCTTGAACCATGGACGAACCGGCTTCAACTCCGCTTGGAAGATGGATCTTCTCGCTCTGGTCGGAAGATGAAGCAGGCCAGGAAGACCTCTTCTCTTGAGTTTTTCTTAGGGTTTTTGATATGGTGGCTTCCTTGCTGCGAAAATAGCCTCATATGATCCTTATATATGGTGTCCAAACATAGAGTCGTGCTTAAAGGGATCACCCAAATATAGATCATATCCTGGCCATTAGATCTTCCCAAACTCCGTCTGTCGACAGCCAACTTGCTGCTGTCGACAGGTGCTGACAGGTTTGCAAAAACTAGAAGACTGGCCTTCCGGGAAACCATTTTCTGTGTGTATCTGTCGACAGTCTACATGTATCTGTCGACAGGTACACTATTCATCTGTTGACATCACACTATTCATCTGTTGACAGCTACTTGTTCCAGCAGCTTGTCTTGTTCTTTTGCACTTAGATTTTGTTGCTTGTCTTGTGTACATTCACACTTACTTAAAAGACAATTATTAGGGAGATATAATGAACATATAAATGAACAAGTTAGACATGTTTTTCTTGATTAGCATTTGCTTTTCTTGATTAACATTTGCTTGACTTGACATTCTCATTATGTTTCACATATTCACATCACATCAATTTGTATTGTTCATGAAATGCTCATCGATTGCTCATCATCAAAAACAAACATACCATATGTCAACTTAACATACTCATGTAAACCCAACAAAGATGAGAGTATGTATAGGGGAGACCATTAGGCAAAAGCTTGGACTAAAAAGACACCATACATGCGAGTAAAAATGTAAACACGCCAGAAACGATCGACCTCTTATAGGAGGCGGTCAACTATTTTTCACAGTTGGCCAAAATGCCAGTTCTGTGAAAAACTATTGAGTCTACTATTTTGCTTTGCATTTGCTTTCCACTTGCTGGAAACACTTTGCACTTGATCTGTACACTTCACATATGAGTTAGCAATCATCATATCAAAATTTAGTAGTATATGGAAATGTATATATATCATTTAAGATCAATTTATGTACCCTTATCTAAAGATTCAATGAATGCTGGTTTTGTCTATCGACAACCAACCTTCATTTGTTGACAACCAACTTTCATCTGTTGACAACCAGTCTTTATCTGTTGACAACTAGCTTTCATGTGTTGACAACTAGTCTTCATTTGTTGACACTAGCTTTCATGTGTTGACAACCAGTCTTCATCTGTTGACAACTAGCTTTCATCTGTCGACCTAAACTGCATCTAGAACTCTTCCAGAAGCTTGATTTTTCACTCAAGTCTATGTTTGTCGACACTTCATTGTTAGCTTGTCGACCTATATGGAATTCTTCTGTCAGAACACATAAATATGAAGGATTAAGTCATCATAAATATGTTTAGTCATCATCAAAACAACAAGTTACACAAACTCAACTCAACATTCTCCCCTTTTTTGGATGATCACAAAACACACATTCATATTTCTCCCCCTTTTTGACAACAACAAAAAGGTCAAGGTGAAATATAAATGGCAATAATTCTTGTCTAGCAGAATTTATTCTCCTCATTTATGTTACTTTTATTTTGAAATGAGATTATGTTTATTTCACTCCCCCTTTATTTATTGAATGAAAGAGATTTTCTCCCCCTTTATTGTTGAATCACTTTCCCTTTTTATTTGGAATCAAGGGACATTTTGACATGAAAGCAAGGAGTGGAATTGTGGAAAAGAATTTTCAGGAATGATCAGAATTTATGAGACACTTAGATATTAAAATATGAGAGACAAATTATTGTGTCTTTAGATTCTGCAACTAAGTTTAATAACAAAGGCACACTCAACACAACATATGTCAAATTTTAATAACCTGAATGCATTTAAAAAGATGAAGCAAATGTGATTTAAGGTGACCTATATGAGTTGGCAAGAGTGTTTATCACATGAGTTTAGTAGCTTAACATTTAACACAATGCAGAATAATAACTCTAAACCCATTGTTCATGAACTTCATCTAGGTCATTTACATTCTGCCCTGATTATATTTTGAATTTTCTTTTCATTTTTCTAGAGAGGATACAATAATAAATTGGTTAAATCTCACTTTTTAGTGCAAGAGGTAAGATTTACCAAATGCAAGATCCCCTAATTACTTAGTGGTTTAACCTTCATTATCTTATACAGAGATGAAAATTTGTTTTCCACCTTTTGATGCAATTCAAACCACTTGTTTAGGTGAAGTGGTCTCTGTTACTCAGTGGTAAAAAAACACTCATTACTCTATCTGTGTCTCTCCATTTTCTTGATCAGACTTCTCTTTGAAGTTTTCAGAAACAATTTTACATTGACTAGAGTAGCCATGGCTATAAGTGTAGAGATATTATTCTTAACATGTGTTAAAAATAAAGCTTAACCATACACATGTTAAACACAAAATCCACTCATGTGTCTACAAGTGTTTTGCAACTCATTTTAAATAAGTTCAACATTAAAAATTGGCACAAACTTGTTGTTAGATTGTATCTTTAAAATTAAACTGAGTGCACGGATATTTTAGTCTTTATGTATAAAATATCTCAAATAAGAATATCATAAAAACTCATTTATCCTGATACAAAGTTTGAATGAAAGACATGAAGTGTCAAAGAAATTGAATCAGGAAATGAATGGAAACTGAATTTCAAGCATGAATATGAGTGGATGTTATCATGATGAATCAGAATTAAAAAATGAATCGTCTCCTCCTGAATATATGCATTTTTTTTTAAAACTACTCCCCCTAAACATGTGCATGCAGTGAAGAATGATTTCATGCAATTTATGAATTGAACATGCACTCTAAGCCTTATATGAATGTAGTGATCATTGGTACTTGGCGGCGTATTTTATTTATGCATAGTGATAGTTTTCAGATAAGCTTGATTTGTCTTTCCACATTTCACCATTTGATATACCTAGGAAACAAAGCAAATTGGGGTGCAAGATGTGGGTAACATATGTATGGGTAAGAAATTAAACTACCCCTTAAATGTAATTTTTATTTATTTATTTATTTATTTATTTATTTTACCTGTGTTCTTCAACGATTTATCGAAAACACTTACTATCTTGAAGTGCAACCTTATTTGAAGTGTTCGGTCCACCTGTAAAAGTATTATACTAAAATTTTTGGAATCCATACAAATTTGGGTCCAACAGTTTAATTATGTCAATCAAAACAAACTTTTGAATCCAAATTGATTTTGTCTTTGATATAGATGTATTTTTATTATTAATAGAACTATGAGCAGCATTAGTTCCAAATATGCACTTGATCTTGTTCAATGCACTTATGTTTTCATAGAGTTTTCTATTTTTCAAATTCTTAACATAGAAAGCGGAGGAATTCTTTATGCAGCAATCATGTTCATATACACATAGAAGTTCTAAACATTTTCATCATAAACATGATGTTTATTCCCATATGTAGAGAAATGTTTATTAGAATGGAATCTTGGAGCAACAACAAAATTATTATTTCTATGCCAACAATCCCTAGAGAGATGACCAAGTTTATGACATGCAAAACACACAACTATTTTGGCATGTTTATGAAAATTTTGATTTCAATTCTAGCAAAATTTGGTAAAATGACCATGTTTATTGTAATTAAAGCAAATGTGAATATTTCTTACCAGATTCTTACCTTTGATCTGATTCATACGCTGAAATTGTTGAAACTTCTAGAATGCTTCTTATTGTACTTGAATTGAGAAGGAGGTGGTACCTTATGGTAGCTCCTAGCATGACATGGAGGTTGAGATGGCTTTGGAGGTGTCTGAGGATGTGGAGGATGAACCCTGTGCAATGTCTTTTGTTTTTCTGTTTCAATTTTCCTATTTTCACAGAAGCAGGATTCTTGTTCATAGCAGCATGAACAAATGAAGTCTTGATTTTGGTTCTAAAACTCTTTTTATTTGTTGGATTATAACTTAGACATTCTTTTTGAAAATTGACTTTTATGCCTAAAAGACTGTCAAGATTTTGAGTTTCCTGCACAAATTTTGACAAGGCAGATTTTAACTATCAACAATTTTGTTCAATTTGGAAATCTTATTTTCAGAATTTTGATATTTTATAGCAATAACATCAAGTTCTATCTTCAATCTTTCATTTTCATCTTTTAACTCTGGAATTTTCTTCATCAAATTGTTGCATTTATCATCAAATGTTCTATCATGCAATAACATTCAATTTTCCTTTTTAGATAATGATTTTCTTCAACAAGCTGTTTGCATTTCTCATTTATTTGATGATCATGAGTCATATTTGCAATTTGTTTATTTAATCACTCAACATCAAACAAAAGGTTCTCATTAAGATCAAGCAATTCTTCATTTTCATTTTTCAACTAAATTTTTTTAGATTCTAACTTATCATTAGTTTCTTTTAATTCATTCAAATTGTTTTCACAAATTTTAATGTCATGTTTCAAATTCTCGTTTTCATAATTTGACTTTCCAACCTTATCTCTCAAGTCTTCATTCTCTTTAGAAAAACTTTGTTATTATCTTGAAGCAATTCAACTTTACTTTTCAATTGTTTATTCTCGGATTTCATCTTTTTATTTTTCTTACACATATGCTCACAAAATTATTCCAATTTGGTATAGGAAATTTTTTCTTCATCAAAGTCAGAAGAAGAGCTATAAGAATGTTTAGAATTAACCAAACTTTTTGAACTTCCTAGAGCCATAAAGCACTTATCAATTTTTCTTCCTTCTTTTCTTTGAGAATCCACCGAAGAGTTTTGCAATTTAGAAGAAGACATTGAGCTCATAGATTTCTTTGAGATTAAAATAAGCATCTCATGCAAATTAAAATATGTTGCCATTTCACTGGATTTTCTCATGACTATTAGGTCTATAAAAGCCAAATAGCGAATCCGATCTTCAGAGAATCAAATCTGATGAACAGAGAACCTGCTCTGATACCGATTGTTGGCCCCAAGATATAAGGAATGGCAAATCTGAAGGGGGGGGGGGTTGAATAGATTTACAGTGGAAATGTTAATTTGAAAATTATTTGACTGATTTAAACTATATTCAAACCCCTCAATTACTTAGATCAAATTGCTAATCTGTGTGAGATATAACATCAAACAGTTTGAGAGCAATCTAACACTAAGCGAACTAAAGACTGATCAGATCTATTTTTGTGCAGTTACATGTGTTAGACAATTTGACAACCAGAATATATGTAACAAGAAGTTTCAAAGACCTGATCAAATTTGAACTCAAGATGACTTGTACGGATTGGTGTGTGTATGCTAGATGTGTGATCGAAACCCCTATGCAAGCATCTAATGTAGAGACAAAGTCAAACTACAAGTGCACAAGAGATTTTTCAAGTGGTTCGTAGATCACACTTTGTGATTCCTATGTCCAACCCTCACACAATGAGGCTAAACCACACACTATATCTCAAAAGTGAGATACACATCCACACACGAGCACTAAGGCTCTGTTCACACACACACACGCTAGATCAGATCAGAGAAACTTGTTCCTCCAGGTAAGAACAAGCTCACACACACACTATTGACTCTTACTCAAATGTCCACATACTAACCTCAGATCAGTACCCATACACATAGAGAAATATAAAATGAGTTTAAGAATGATGAAACTAGACTTAGAGAATTCAGATTGAATTCGTCTTTGATCTGTTGCAGCTCTATCTCTTTCTTCTTCTTCTCGATTTGGATTTGCTGCTACTACTGCTACTTCATGATCTAGATCTGCTGCTACTACTACTGCCTCTGGATCTCACATCTTCTTCTTCTTCTCCTCTCGCTTCTCTTTGCTTCAGGTTGCTATGCAGTGGCTGGGAACCCCTTGCTGCCAAACTCTAGGTATGGGATTAAGGCTTCTTCAAACTTCGTCTTCTTCCTATCTTTCAACTTTAGATCTTAGGTAAGCACCTCCTTCATCTACTAATGATTATTTCAGCATTCATCTCTTTAAAACCATGAAGATAAAGATAGTGGATTCGAGGTATATGCAGAGCAAGAGAGTGGAGGTGATGTACAGAGGAAAGGGGAAAGGGTATCTCTCAAGAACAACCTAGAACATTTCCCCTATTACTTAAATTTGTGGAAAGATGAGAGTATATATAGGGGAGACCATTAAGGCAAAATCCTAGACCAAAAAGACATCACACGTGCGAGCAAAAAGGTAAACACGTTGAAAACAGTCAACCTCTTACTGGAGGCGGTCGACCATTTTTCACAGTTGGCCAAAAACCCAATTCTGTGAAAATAGTTGAGTCCACTGTTTTGCTTTGCACTTGCTCAAAACACTTTGCAGTTGATTTGTACACTTCACATATGAGTTAGTGATCATCATATCAAAATTTGGTAGCATATGGAAATGTATATGTATCATTTAAGCTCAGTTTATGTACCCTTATCTAAAGATTCAATGAATGTTGGCTTTGTCTCTCGACAACCAACCTTCATCTGTTGACAACCAACTTTCATCTGTTGACAACCATCTTTCATTTGTTGACAACCAATCTTCATCTGTTGACAACTAGCTTTCATGTGTTGACAACCAGTCTTCATCTGTTGACAACTAGCTTTCATTTGTCGACCTAAACTGCATTCATAACTCTTCCAAAAGCTTGATTTTTCACTCAAGTCTGTGTCTGTCGACACTTGATTATCAACTTGTCAACCTGGATGGAATTCTTCTGTCAAAACACATAAATATGAAGGATTAAGTCATCATAAATATGTTTGGTCATCATTAAAACAACAAGTTACACAAACTCAACTCAACAGCAACCACCCATGGATCCGAAGATCTAGAAGGGTTAGAAGAAGAGTTTAGTGAGATAAGCACTGAATTCAAATAACTATAATAGTATGTACAATATACAAGAGTATATACAACATCTCTCAAATAAAAAGCGTAGGTACAAGAAGAAAGGTGCGGTCCTTAAGGGGCATACCCCGATGACTTGCAAAACACAACTCTCAACTCATTGTAGTACAAGAGCTCACACACTCTTGCTCTCACTGCTGTTGGCGGCACACAACACCACTAAACACCTCTACAACTGTTCAGCACCGAGCTCCTGTGACAACAAGCCCCTAGCTGAAGAGAGTAGGGGGGTGAGCCTTACGAACAAGGCCCAATAGGCATTATCAGTCCCTTATCGGTCAGAGCACTAGGAACTCTAGAAAGTAATAACTAGCTATAGTAGAAAGCAGTACTAGGAAATAGCAAGACTAGCTACTTCCAGAAAATGGAGACGAAACAACTCCATGACCACCAACCAGGGTCAGGCTACACACGACCACCACAAAACTATTAGAGTCGGACACTATGTGGAAGTATCCCTCAACACATACGTCGAGATAGGGAACTCACGGAGCAACCACGTAAGAATAGAGTCTCACCACACAAGCACTGCCAACCCAGATCCCTATGAGGTATGGAAGCCACATACAAAACCAACCGGACCTTAGGCACACTATGTGGTCGGCAGACCACATGCAGACATGCACAGGGGTTACCATGAACGAACACCTAGGGAAAGGAGACACTGAGAAAGCACCAGAGTTGGAAGCCACCCCACACCATCCCTTGGTAGGCCAACCACGGATCGAAACACACTTGTGCCAGCCCTCAGGCTACCGGCAAGGCCAAGGGCCAACTCAGAGTGAGAAAGAGAACACAACACACAAACCACGATACAGTGTGGAGCACAAGGCACCATGACCAGGTGCCGAACCAACAACTCCCTCGGAAGCTAGACACGGCCACGCTAGGACCTCCATGCAAGCCAGGGCAACGGACAATGCATGGAAACACGTCATAAGGAAACACCGTCACAACATCAGCACCCAAGCCATTGCCACTGGCAGTCGAGAGCACCCATAGGCTACTCACTGCTCGCCGTCCGACTCCTATCTACAACCTCCCCATAATAGTGAGGTCAGTGAGCCATCACAAGAGCACACCATAAGTACCACAATAAATGCATCCTAGCCAAGCTGCAGCCCTACGCCTAGAAACTACTACGCGGCTCCAAAACCACATAAATAGAGGCAATAGGAGAACAGACTATCTGGGCCTCACCGTGAAGAAACTCCACAACCACCTTGACATCCCACCCCAGCCAAGAGAGCTCTATAAATGACTTGACGTCACTCTCCAACCATCATTTTCATCTCTGCTCCAGAGTCACTAAACGTGAGCACGCTCGTAGCCTGGAGTACTCCCTCAACAGGCTTACAAGGATGGGGAGTCCCAGAGAATGGTAACAACCTCTCAATAGGACAAGCCCTCAAGTGCGAGCACTAGACGAACAGAGAACATGTGAGACAAGCAAAACAACAAAGCGAGCCACAGAGATGGTATGTAAACCTCGACAAGCCCATCGAGCATAAAGCACACACGGACCCACCTCTCGAGAGAGTCGTCGGCCAACACAAGCATGCACGACTCAACCAGAAGCTTGATACTCTAGAAGGAAAGGTACACAGTTTCAAAGGCAGCTGGAAGAAAGCCCAATGATTGTCACCACTAGCGAGGACAGTCAGTGCGTCACCTTCACAGCATGACAACTAGGGCACCACCTCTAGCTAAGGACGCAACACGGAGGACCACCACGTCCTTCACCTGAAGCTGAAATCTGGGCAGAACCGGTCCCAAAGTCCACACCCAATGCCCGAGAAACATGAAAAAAAACACGTCGACAACCAGCCGAGGACTGAGTGGGGAACCCAACTTAGCTCACATAGGCACCAACCACCCTTTCCCAACTAAAACAGGGAGAAACCAGCAAGCAAGGTTCACACATCGGAGAAACAAGCCGTGACATGAATGCATCCAGCCACCACGTCGCCGCATGAATGTGTCCGGCCACCACGTTGCCACATGAACGCATCGAGCAGGCCTGCTGCAACAATAGCATGTTCAGTCGGGCAGATGCCTTCACTGGTAACACGTCACCCAAGGTTGATGTGTTACCAGTGCAAAGGCCAATTGAGAGATAGAGTTTCCCAAGGGCCACCTACACACACCACACAGGGAAGGGGAGCACGAGGAAGCTAGAAAACATATCTAGGAAGCCAAAGGAACTCTGATCCACTCGGATCGAGAAGGGAGCAAGCATCCCTACCTCTAAAATGGAGAAACCAACCCATTATGGGCCTTCTCGTGTCAATGGCCACCTCCTCCTCACTCCACACAAGTCATACAACGTCGGAGGTCTACGACCTAGCTTGAAACACGCCAAAAGAGGTAGAAGGGGAGATCTCCCATCGGAGGGGGAGAAGGGAGACAAGAGAGGGAAGAAGAGGAAGAGGGAGCACTAGCCAATACTTTAAGCCTTGGGCACCCAGAACTTGTCAGAGCGACCTACCACGTCAACAACCTTAACACGTCCTGTCACCCTACCGTGACACCAACCCATCAACATGAACCGCCACGACATTCAGACAGGTCGTACTGACACACCTATCACACTAATAGGTGTCAAGCGGCCACAAAGAAGATTAACGTGTTATGTTGATCGGGAGCGACAAGGAACATGATGGTGACTAACACATCGCAAGACCAAGATGCCTTACAAAGACTAACATGTCAGACCCTACTAACGCCTCACTAACACATCGCCCAGATCGGGCACATTAGGAGCCAGTCACCCAAAATCTAAAGCAGGAACCTAGGGTACTACAACTTCTATGGTTGACGAGGGAAGTTTCTTCTCCTACTAGGGAGATAGATTAGGGATTTGAGGGTCCATATGTCTTGTCCTACTATTAGGTCTACAACGATGTAACGATGGCTAAACTTAAGGCAATTCTTCATATTTACCACATTCCTTCGGAGTACCATTTTAGCTTGCCTCGGCGAGATGAGCTAAGCACAGCCATGCATTTTGCTTCCTTTTATCTTTATGCCTTGTCCTTGAAGTTGGGATTTTGCATTTCTATCCACCCGTTTGTGATGATATAGCATCTTGGGTTTTTGGATCATGGTCCACAGGTTTTAGTTTGGTCTGAATCCTTGAGGGCTTTGAGAGTGCTGTTTGGCTTAACTAAGACCTTTTTAGGGGGTTACTGAGAGTTTTTCCACTTTGAGTGTTGTAGCGCCTGGGCTAGATGGCGCAACTATGGTTGTGGTCACCATGGGTGGTACGACTATAGTCACGATCACCATAAAGGCGCAATTATAGACACAACCAAGTAGTGTGGAGTGACTTATATTTTGTCCATTTTTTGCCCTAAGTGCATATCCTAGGCTTCCAAGGTCTGACTTGGGATGCCACGTGGCACGTTGCATGTTCCTAGACGTGCGTGGTCTACACGGCCTATATACGAAGTGTGTCGATCAGTGCTTGGGGTCGCTTGCATGCGTGCCAGGTGTCCTTGCAGTGTTAGTGTAGACACAGTGGAGGTAAGTGTCATGTTATGAGATGTGATCATCATCCATGGTGCATCTATGGTTTCTGTCATGGTCTATGTGTGTAGCACATTTTGTGTTGTGCCTAGTTGCTCAAGCATGTTTATGTTTCCAAGGATCTATTACGCTGGCCCTCTCCCATATGACAAAATCCTTTTCTCCCCATCACCCCTCTAATGAGCTCTCTTCCCCCTCCTCTCCTCCTCTCTTTGGACGTTGACGACGGCGTGGAGGTATAGTAGCGGAGTTGCAGAGCTCATCCTTGGTGTGGTGGTGGCGTGATTGTGGCGAGACAGTGAGGACAAGGCAGCCAACATACATGAAGGCCCCAACAAGTTGGCTCTAGATTTCCAGAGGTAAGGAGACAATATGTGGTTGCATGCTCGTGCATCTCAATGTTTAGAGCTTCGTAGAATGGCATACACGTGAGAATGGGGATGATTTCATGTTGTTTGGGGAGATTCCTTGCAAGAGGTATGAGGGCATTCAGAGGCTTGATGGTGGTTTAATGGTTTGGGCCCTGGAATGGCCCTTTTTAGTGTGTGCCTATATGCATTCACAAACCCTATCACTATCAGGTAGGCAACCGCGACTCGACAAGACTCCAAGAAGACATTTGCCTTAGTTTTCGTAAGGCCCCAGTGGTTGTGGCAATATCCTTGTAAGTGTTTTGTAGCACCCCAAAAATTTTATTAATTGAAAAATTAGAATAAAATAAAAATAATAATTTAATATTTTCAAATTAGAAAACACATATGTACCATTATAAAGGATGCGAAAACAACTTAGAAAATTCCATAAAAATCATAGTTCAACTCAGAACAATACTCCCTAATGATCCACGAAGGAATTCATGTGAAGAAAAATTCGATTGGCCAAGTTTAAGGCATTTTGCGACTTATTATCGTAATTAGGGAATAAGTCAGATAATTACTATCACAAGTACTTAAGTGAGTCCAAAAATAAAATAAAAATCGTGGATGGACTTCCAACAATGGGTATTGACAACCCAATGAAGAATTGGACCAAAGGAAGTCTTTTGGGCCACAAATTAATTCATGCTAAAAAATAACCCAAAAATCTGAAATATTAACTAATGGACCATGATAGGGTAAATTCTCACCCAATAGACCTCTATTGGACTTCAAATGTAGCACTCCAGAAATTTTAATTACATTACAAAATTCAAATACATGGAAATAAATAATTTCCATAATATCAGAGTATTTAAAACATATGTATCATTATTGTATGTGCTAAAACACATCGGAAAATTTCGTAAAAATTATAAACCAACCCCACACATTATTCATAAGTGTTCCACGAAGAAATTCATGCGACAAAAAATCTGATTAACTAAGTGTACATCACATGGTGACCGATTATCCAAATAAGGAAACAAGTCGGAAAACCGTTAACACGGAAATACGACGCAATCATAAATTAAATAAAAATGTTGGAGAGACTTCCAACATTATATATTAATGACCCAATATCATAATTGGGCCAATGGACAACATTTGGCCCAAAAATCAAATGAAGCAAGAAAATACATGGAAATTCGTAACCTAAATAGGTTGAAATTAGAAAGAGGCAATCAGAGTTGAATTGGGATGAGATCATGCACTCTTGGCAACCCAAATTCGTACCTAGCCATCCTTTGGGATTGCTTGATGGCCAAGACACTCCAATGGAGGAAGAAATCCTCAAATTAGGAAAGTAATATGCTAAAACCGCAACGCTAGTTTTCTTGTTACAATAGGACTCCTAAACACTATAGATGCTTAATTACTATTCACCAAACTCTAGGGACGAGTTTTACAACTTGTTGGGGTCGTGTGGAGGAGTTCTTGGCGGCTAGGGAGCTGTGGAACGACCACAAGAAGGTCATCTTCTTCCCCTGTTCGTCTGCTATGACCTGTGCAACCCCATCGTGCAAGACTTATACCGTTGGAAAGAGGGTCAAGTCTACGTTCTAACCCAAGTGGAATGCACAATTTTCATGTAGTACACTAGGAGTATTAGGTGTTCTTCAACAGACGGTCAGAACGAGGGTCTTCTGAAGAACGAAACTTCATCAACCCATAAGGTAGGTTTTCTCGAGCCAAACCTTAACAAATCCTATAACAATGTGTAGAGCATCAAGTTAACTTCTGGTTCCCACTGATTTCATCATTTTCCATTTAGTACATCATGAGTTATAAGCGTTTTGCCAAAGTCGCGCATGTTAAGGTCTTTTCTTGTTCAAGTCGATTTATCATGCATCTCGAGGTCATTTTAAATTATTTAATCATATTTTGCATCTACTCCATGTTCCCTATAACTTTCATGTTTGAGACTTTTGTCCTAAAAGCCCTAGTTTAGAAGATATAAGCATTGCATGGATCGAACCCACTGAGTGTAGTTTTTCTATGTTTTCGGTTTGAACCTTGAACCGCGTGCGGTTCAAAGGACGCGTTTCAAGTGTCTGGTATCGCATCGCTGCTGGGGGACACGATCCTCTGAAAGGCATCTGCACACCCCGACGCGTTTAACGCATTGACCCGTCAACGCTGCGTGGGTCTTCGCGCTCGCCTGGGAGTCAGCACCGGTCTGAACCGCAGCGGCATACCCCGATGTGTTTCAGACAGTTTTTCCCGCCCAAGGTTTATTAAATTGATTTTTCGTAAATGCGTCACTTTCCTCCGACGCGATTCATGCATGAAGGCGGCCACCAGAGTGGACGCGATTTTGATTTCTCATTGTTTCGCTGGTTTTCACTGTGCAATGTGTTTTGAAGTGCATCCACTGTGTTGGACGCATATTTCAAAGCTTACCCGAGGTCTGTTTAACATGGTATCAAGTGTGCAATTTGCACGTCTTGGGTCTGATCATTACATGATGTCTGTTTAATGGCTTAAAAGTGTTTAACCCATTTAAAAGTTATAATTACATGAATATTATCTTAATTGCTTTCTTAATGACATGATCATTCATGTAACTTGTGATTTACTCTTCCTACAGTTCTACCATGTTTAAATGATAATTGTTTTCCTAAAACCTTGCAATCCATGATCCTTTAAATGCATAGTTCCATTTCATGTTATATTGTTAAGTGCTTTCCGCGAGTTTGAAACCGGTGGATTGTGAATTGAGATGCATACATCACTACACACTTGCACATCTAGGCAGCCCTTTCTTGGGGATTTGGAAGCTCTCTATCGGTCATTTCGAATCGGTAGACTAACGACCTTTTCTCTAAGACCTCCGTAAATGTCCGTTCTTCATGGATTCCCACATGAAGACCGAGTTGATTCTACCATTGAAGTTTTCTGGAGATAGCGTGCACTTCCTCTCTCATCTTGTTCTCGTGAGTGTGATTTACAATCTAGACTAAAGCCATTAATGTAAAGATTGAACTAAAGTATAAATCGTACCGTTATGCTGCAAAATTTATCTCTTGACTATTGTTATCATGAAATCATGTTCAATTTACTTATTACCTATTCTCATCATCATCATGAACATGACATTACAGATGCTTACATCTTGAAACTCTCATTGGCCATTATTAATGACTATGGGTATCTACATTTAAAGTTTAAGTGAGATGCTGACCGGGCACGACGAGTGTCCAAGGGCTCCAATCTAGCCCCAATGATGGAGAGTCATAAATATACTGTTAACTATGGGGTATAATGATTACTGGTGTTGCATCTGCGCTGGGAGTCGTGCGTGTCGTGTTGAATCATAGATACAATAACCACATACAGTGTCCTGGTGTACATTCTTGGTGGATCTTTCCTTGGTGTACATTAGTGTCTACGTTCCTGATTTGTGTTACATGATCGTGCTCGTGTGTTCTTGCTTGCTTGCTTGTGTGATATGGCCATCCTGCATTTATTACAATTAGTGATATCTCTCATTCTTGAAAGCTATTGACATCAAGTGAAACCTTGCGTGCTTGTACAAAGTGATATATTGCTAGTTCTATCTTATTATATCCTTCTAGATTTTGCTCTATCATGATCACTCCATCTAGCTTGTTCATGTATCATGTTTCAATGGGTTTTATTCATATATGCATATCATGACATTCATCGTGCTTACCTAGTTCTAAATTGTTAATCACTTATATCTTTGCCCGCACATTGAGATATAAATCCTACTAGGCTAGTTTGCTCATCCCCTACTTTTAACCATTCTAGGTGATTAGGACATTCAAGAGGAAGAACAAGTCGAGGATGGGAATGCGTCCGAGTGATGAGCGTTCCAACTATGAGTCTAGTTATAGTAGTTTGCTTTGAGTGTTAGATTCATATAGTAGGAAGTGAGGAATAAACTGTACTTTTCCTTTTTATTGAGTCTTAGTCCTATAATAGTTTCCATTTGGAATACAATGAGTTGAGATTTGAATACAAGATTAGTTGAGTTCAATATTTGGGCCCTATGATGATGTATGTTGTTATACATTTAGCGCGTGCTAGCTAGAGACTTATTTGCCGACTGTTCACGTCTTGGGATATCGACTTGAATTATCTGAATTATTATCCACTGCATAATTCTCAGGACGTGACACTTTAGTGGTATCAGAGCATAGGAATACCAAATAGGATATATGTCTCAGGATTAGGAGATACCTATGGAACCTAGGTCATGGAAACTAAATATAGTACCTGGTGAGAATGGGTAGAGACTGGGATTATGATAGAATGAAAAAAACACTCCTACCCATTGACTCTGATAATGTATCTAGAGACATTAATTGGTTCCATCCTTTTCTCAGGAACCTTCATAACTCTTACACTCAACTGTAATGGCTCGCAACCAGTGGCAAGCTATGCAAGACACTGTGGCTGGTCTGACCCAGGCATTACAAAATGTAGTTCAGGCTGGAAATCAGGCTGCGGCTGCAAGGAATGGAGCCGGTGATCTGCACCAAAATTTTAGGAGTTTAAACCCTCCTTGTTTCTCTGGATCCCCTGACCCAGACGAGGCAGAGAATTGGCAAGAGGAGATAGATCAATTTTCCCAGTGATGCAATGCACTAACAGGGAGAAGGTGGTACTGGCCACTTTTCAATTCACTAAGGATGCCTGAGCATGGTGGAAGGCCACATCGGCCCATCTGCCAAATGTAGCTAAACTTGAGTGGGCAGGATTTCTGGAGATCTTCTGAGGAAAATACTTCTCTGAAAGAGTTAAGGAAAGAAGGCGGCGGAATTTGCCGCACTAAAACAGAAAGGAATGTCCGTGGCTGAGTATGAGGCTCAGTTCGCGCGTTTGGCTGTGTATGCCCCACACCTGGTGGGAACTGAAAGACTGAAGGCAAACCCTTTCATGGATGGGCTCAGGCCCATGTTCATTGAAAAGCTCGAACCACACAACATCCAAACCTACACTGAGATGGTCCAAAGAGCTCAACTGGTAGAAGACACTATAGCTAAGGTGGAAGGCATAAGAGGAAAGACATCTCAAGCCGACCTTTATAAAAAGGGGAGCAGTCTATCCAACTGGAACTTCCCCAATAACAACAATAACAACAACTACAACAACAACAAAAGGCCAACCACTGGGAAGGACTATGGCATAGAGAAAAAGATCAAAGTAGAAGAAACAACGACGGTTGAATATTGTAATTTTGTGACAAGCCTGGGCACCAAGCGGACAAGTGCTGGAAGAAGGCCGGGGCTTGCCTGCGAAGTGGGAGTTAGGAACATCGTATACCGAACTGTCCCATGCTAAAAGACCAAGTTGGAAGGAACCAAGGAGTGGTAAAGCGTCAAGGATGCGTGACACAATAACTCCAGCAGAGCTCCTGGAAGGAGGTATGATTGTTAAACCCCTGACTGATCTTATGATGTTTTTCTTATTAGTACATTTCTAAGTAGGGAATCATTAAGGAGAAATTAGAAAGGAATAATCTAGTATTATACCATAGTTCATCTGGAGGATTAGGATGGAGTTATAATAACCGTGGAAGGAAAACAGGAGTGGAAGGAACCAAATGAATAGTACGGGTGGCCATGGTGTAGGTTGGGCTAGCATTCACAAAGTTGAAACGTTAGAGGAATTAAATCCGAAACGACCTCAAGGATCATAAACTATCAAAATCCAATTAATGATCTACGAATTTAGGAACCAAATTCGCTTAGTGGGGAGGTGTAGCACCCCAAAATTTTATTACATAAAAAATTCAAATAAATGAAATAAATAATTTCCATAATATCAGAGTATTTTAAACATACGTATCATTATCGTATGTGCTAAAACACATCGGAAAATTCCGTAAAAATTAAAAACAACCCCACACATATCCTAAGTGTTCCACAAGAAATTTATGGGCGACAAAAAATCTGATTAACCAAGTGTACATCACATGGTGACCAATTATCCAAATAAGGTAACAAGTCGGAAACCGTAACATGGAAATACGAAGCAATCATAAATTAAATAAAAATACTGGAGAGACTTCCAACATTATATATTAATGACCTAATATCATAATTGGGCCAATGGACAACATTTGGCCCAAAAATCAAATGAAACAAAAAATACATGGAAATTTGTAACCTAAATAGGCTGAAATTAGAAAGAGACAATTAGAGTTGAATGGGATGAGATCATGCACTCTTGGCCACCCAAATTCGTACCTAGCCATCCTTTGGGATTTCTTGATGGCCAAGGCACTCCAATGAGGAAGAATCCTCAAATTAGGAAAGTAATATGCTAAAACCGCAACCCTAGTTTCCTTGTTACAATAGGACTCCTAAACACCATAGATGCTTAAATACTCTTCACCAAACTCTAGGGACGAGTTTTAAACTTGTTGGGGTCGTGTGGAGGAGTTCTTGGCGCCTGGGGAGCTGTGAACGACCACAAGAAGGTCATCTTCTTCCCCTGTTCGTCTGCTACGACCTGTGCAACTTGTCCCCTTGGAGTCGAGCAAAGTAGGGTAACCCTAACCCCCATCATGCAAGACTTATACCCCTGAAAGAGGTTCAAGTCTACGTTCTACCCAAGTGGAATGCACAATTTTCATGCAGTACACTGGGAGTATTAGGCATTCTTCAACAGACGGTCAGAACGACGATCTTCTGAAGAACGTAATGTCATCAACCCAGAAGGTAGTTTTCTTGGGCCAAACCTTAACAAATCATACTACCAATGTGTTGAGAATAAAGTTACTTTTGGTTCTCACTGATTTCATCATTTTCCATTTAGTACATCATGAGTTATAGGCATTGTTCCAAAGTCGCGCATGTTAGGGTCTTTTCCTGTTCAAGCCAATTATCATGCATCTCGAGGTCGTTTTAAATTATTAAAAAATCATAGTTCTTCTATTCTATGTTCCCTCAAATTTCATGTTGAGACTTTTGTCCGAAAAGCCCTAGTTTAGAAGATATAAGCGTTGCATGGATCGAACCCCCGAGTGCAATTTTCTACGTTTCGGTTTGAACCTTGAACCGCATCCGGTTCAAAGGACGCGTTTCAAGCGTCTGGTATCACGTCACTGCTGGGGGGACGTGATCCTCTGAAAGGCGTTCACGCACCTCGATGCATTTAACACAGTGACCCATCAACACTGTGTGGGTCTTCGCGCTCGCCTGGGAGTCAGCGCTGGTCTGAACCGCGGCAGCAGACCCCGACGCATTTCAGACAATTTTTCCGCCAAGGTTTATTAAATGGATTTTCTTAATGCGTCACTTTCCTCTGAGCGATTCATGCATGAAGGCGGCCACCAGAGTGGACGCGATTTTTATTTCTCATTGTTTCACTGGTTTTCACTGTGCAATGTGTTTTGAAGTGCGTCCACTGTGTTGGACGCATATTTCAAAGCTTACCGAGGTCTGTTTAACATGATATCAAGTGTGCGATTTGCACGTCTTGGGTCTGATCCTTACAATGATGTTGTTTAATGGCTTAAAGTGTTTAACCATTTTAAAAGTTATAATACATGAATATTATCCTAATTGCTTTCTTAATGACATGATCATTCATGTAACTTGTGATTTACTCTCCTACAGTTTTACCATGTTTAAATGATAATTGTTATCCTAACACCTTCCAATCCATGATCCTTTAAATGCATAGTTCCATCTCATGTTATATTGTTAAGTGCTTTCCGCGAGTTGAACCGGTGGATTGTGAATTGAGATGCGTACATCACGACACACTTGCACATCTAGGCAGCCCTTTTTTGGGATTTGGAAGCTCTCTATCGGTCATTCCGAATCGGTAGACTAGCAACTTTTTCTCTAAGACCTCCGTAATTCCGTTCTTCATGGATTCCCACATGAAGACCGAGTTAGTTGTACCATTGAAGTTCCCGGAGATAGCGTGCACTTCCTCTCTCATCTTGTTCTCGTGAGTGGATTTACAATCTAGACTAAAGCCATTAATGTAAAGATTGAACTAAAGTATAAATCGTACTGTTATGCTGCCAAATTTATCTCTTGACCATGTTATCATGAAATCATGTTCATTTACTTATTACCTATTCTCATCATCGTCATGAACATGACATTACAGATGCTTTACATCTTGAACTCTCATTAACCATTATTAATGACTATGGGTATCTACATTTAAAGTTTAAGTGAGATGCTGACCGGGCACGACGAGTGTCAAGGGCTCCATCTAGCCCCAATGACGAGAGTCATAATATACTGTTAACTATGGGGATAATGATTACTGGTTGCATCTGCGCTGGGAGTCGTGCGTGTCGTGTTGATCATAGATACAATAACCACATACACGTGTCCTGGTACATTCTTTCCTTGGTGTACACTTAGTGTCTACGTTCCTGATTTGTGTTACATGATCGTGCTCGTGTGTTCTTGCTTGCTTGCTTGCGTGATATGGCCATCCTGCATTCTTACAATTAGTGATATCTCACATCTTGAAAGCTATTGACATCAAGTGAAACCTTGCGTGCTTGTACAAAGTGATATATTGATAGTTCTATCTTGTTATATCCTTCTAGATCTTGCTCTCATGATCACTCTATCTAGCTTGTTAATGTATCATGTTTCAATGGTATTATTCGTACATGCATATCATGACATTCATCGTGCTTACCTAGTTCTAACTTGTTAATCACTTATATCATTGCCCGCACATTGAGATATAAATCCTACTGGGATATTTGCTCATCCCCTACTTTTAACTATTGTAGGTGATTATGACATCAAAATGAAGAGCAAGTCGAGGATGGGATTGCGTCCGAGTGATGAGCATTCCAACTATGAGTCTAGTTATAGTAGTTTGCTTTGAGTGTTAGATTTATGTAGTAGAAAGTGAGGAAAAACTGTACTTTTCCTTTTTATTGAGTCTAGTCCTGTAATAGTTTCTATTTCGAATATAATGAGTTGAGGTTTGAATACAAGATTTGTAAGGCCCTCGAATTTTATTGCATGTAAATAATTCAGTGTTTGTATGTACGTATGTAAATATCTGCGTAAGTACTAGTTGTATACTATGTATCATGTATATAATTATAGTAAATAATGTATGAATGGTATGATGGTAGCGTGTACTTGATAGCGTATACATATGACATATATATAGGTATAAGATGTGCATGGTCTTGTGCATGTTTGGAGTTCTGGCCGAAGGCCAGATGGCGCGCAATATCAATGGACGCTTGAGTTGAGTATGCGTCAACCCCATGGACGCCAACATAATTCCAGCGTCCAGCGATGTGGACGGCAACTTCTCTGACCTGCATGCGTTGTAGTGCCCAGAATTCTGGAAGCAAGCCACCCAACCATTCGGGAGCTGTCCCCAACGGTCTCTGAAAAGCCATCTTGTCACCCCTGCATGATAAGAGAACCCCCTCTCCTATATACAAACCCATTTCTACAAACCCTAAGCCTTCTCTTGTCCCTTTGCAAGAGAGGAGAAGAGGAAATAAAGAGAAAACCCTATTTCGGACTGTGAGAAACCCCCACTTTGCAAGCCCAAATCTAAAGTTCTGAAGCTTGATCTGGCCACCTGCTACATCAAGGAGCTTGCTGGATCATCGAGGAAGGCATCCCGACCCGGACGGACTGGGAGCTTGCTCAAGAACCCGGAGTGAAGCTTTCTAGGAGCTTCTTGGGACAGCCCAAGAAGCTTCACCGAGCCCTAGATCCGTTTGGTGTATTTTCTAGAGGCAAGTACCCTACCCATAACGTCCCTGTATGTGTCTAGGTTGGGTTTTATAAATTTATGTATTTTTCCTCGTTCCTGGATCCCCTTTTTCACCTTTCATTTGAGTTCGGTCTGTGTTTCTGCACAGTTAGGAACTTGGCGTCAATGCCTTGACGCCAAGATCCAGGTGTGCGTCCAGCGATCTTGCCGTCCACTCCTGGAACGGCCAGAGACCGCCGTCAAGTTCATCTGAGCAAACAGCAAGCTGTTCTGCCCTTCTATTATGATTTTCGATATGTTCATGATGAGGATATAATGTAATCTCTTATATGTTATGTATACTAGAGAATGTGGTGTGTGGATGAATTTGTGCAAGGTGGTAAATGATAAATGTTATTTATTTCATGGAAATACATGTATGATGAGTTGCTAATCTTGTCAACCCTTGTTTGTATGATTTAGGACGAGTCAGAATGTCCTACATTTTATGGGTCATGCATGTATTATCGTCTAGTGTGTTCTGAAATTCTGAGATTTTTCCCATGCTTGTGTGAATTAGTGGAATATTGTTTGGGAAAATAAAATCATGCATAGGTCATGATAAATCTTCGGTAAATCATGTATTGCCCAAAAATTTCAGGAATAAATTCTGTAGCTCCATGTCTGAAATTTTGCATGTGGGATCCTAAACCCGAAATAGGCTGTGGTTAAAATTTCAGGTCATTTGGACTAGTATATGATGGACTATGAGGATTTTCCATGTAAAAATGTGAAACTAATGCATGCCTTTGTAAAATGATTTGATTTTGTATATAGCAACCTGATTAGTGAAATTTCCTGAGTGCTAAATTTCTGTAATTGTAGTGCCATGTTAGGAAAAAGAGAGAAGTGTGCATATGAGTGAGAAAGTGAATGAAATGAGAGTGACATGTGTAACCTATGTGTTAAAATGGGTAAAATGTGTAATGTGACTTGTGCGCGAATGTGACACTGCTCGTCCGCAAGGGCAGTGGAACCGTTTCAGGGAAAAGTCCCCCTAAGAAGGTTCAATGTAGTGACCCTAAGGCATTAGGGGAAATCCTGGAGGTGGACAAGTACCACTGGTTAGGGTGAGACTTGTTCTCCCGGTCTGCGCAGTCCAAGAGTCGCCATTGTATTGCCTAGATGGCGTCTATGTGATGTGATGTGTTGTGTCCTTCTTTGATTGTTTGGACTATGTGTCACGGCACTAAATGTGAATGTGTAAATGTGTATGTGTTCATGTGAAAAATGTGAATGTGAACAATGTGTAAAGTGCATGTGTAAAGTGTGAAATATGTGAATTTAAAATTGTGTAAAAATGTGAAACCAAAAGGGGGATGTGAGTTTGTAATCCATGTTATGACAATCTGAAATCATGCTGAAACAGTAGCTTTACTATGTTATGATCATGTTTATGTATGCAAAATGCCTAGAATCCATGCTAGGGATAATTGTTAAATATATAAACAACTTCCATACTTGAGTGTTCACATGTTGTGATTTAAATCGTTGTTGTAGCTCTCATGTGTTAGATTATGGTTGCTAAAGCATGTAAAACCAGCATTTAAAGTATGTAAATTGGTTACGTATATGTGTAGGAATGTGTAGATTCCATGTTAGGTATGTTCCTTTCATGCATGCTCGGAAATTCATGTTAATGGCTTTCATGTCTTAGTTGGTTGAAGGTAGATTTTTTGAGGAATGAATAGAAACATGTGATAGATGATTTTGATTTAGGAAATCTGAAAGCATAGTTCATGTGTTTAAATTTTAGATTCACCATGATAGGTTGTAAAATTAATGTCAAGCATGCTACATGTTGTGTCTTGTGAATGTGTATGTAACCTACTATGATATGTGCATGTACGTATGTGTAGAATTACTTGCGGAGTCTTTTAGACTCACTACTTGCTTCGGCGTACAGGTGTATTGGTGACGAGACACTGGTGGAGGAGATGTTGGAGACCGACTCCGAGCGCGGAGATTAGAGTGTTGGAGCACTAGTGACATTTGTGATTTTCATAGTATGTAAATTGAACATTGTACTAGCATTATCATGGAAGAATGTATAAGTATGGACATCTATATTTTTTATTTCAGCAATTTAAATTATGTGATTTTTAGTTCTCTAAATGTTATCGAATCATGTATGTTAAATGTGGATGATGAATGAATGAGACAGTGGTTCTTTTACTTCCGCTACTCTGTTCTTATATTCACGTGTATCTCTGCTGAATGTCATTGTTGGGTAAATGTCCCACTGTGATGACGCTCGCTAACCGACGTGGGTGGTATAACCGTACCGTATAATGAGGGTCGTCGCAGAGATTGGTATCAGAGCACCGGTTGAGATTGCACATGAATATACCTAAGTCATCATCTTCATTACATGCTAAGTCTACATAGGAATGTCCACATGTGTAGAATTATTAATAATGAATGAAAAATAGATAAGAAAATGGTTAGAAAACTTAGTAACCTAACTCTAATGTGGCTGAAATTTATTACAGCCATGGCTTCGAGAGGTAGGCGTGGCGGAGCGCCGGCCCGTGAGGACGAGCCGCGACGTGACGAGCGGGCGGAGCAGTAGGCCCCGGCACCGCAAGGTCCTGTACTTCCCCCACCGCCACCTGTGGATTATGGAGTATTCATGCAAGGTCTGGTGCAAGCCATGCAGACGCAGGCTCATACCCAGGCAGCACTCCCGGCTCAGTTGGAGGCTCAGGCTCAAGTACCAGCTCAGGACCATGGTGGACCTTCTACTATAGAGAGATTCAAGAGGATGCTGCCACCCTCTTTTAAGGGGGAGAGCGATCCTTTGTTGGCTGAAAGCTAGATGAGGAGATAGAAAAGATCTTCCGAGCCATCAGGTGTGCAGATGAGGATAAGGTTACATTGGCCACCTACATGCTACATGTATGCTTTAGTTTATATGTTTGTATGTTTGTTAAGCTAGATTTGTTTAGATGGTGCTTATGACGGTGTACTGCAGGAAAGAGCTGATGTATGGTGGCTTCATTGCTGCGTACCCGGTTTGAGGACGGAGCTATCGACGTTGCTTGGGACGAGTTCGTGAGGCTCTTTCGGGCCAGTTCGTCCCGAGCATGTGCAAGATCGGATGGAGCAGGAATTCCTATATTTTGGCTCAAGGCTCCATGACTGTGCTGGATATGTGGCAAGATTTTCTGAACTCTCTAAATATGCACCTCACATCGTGGCAGACGAGCGCAGGAAGACAAAGAAGTCGTGATGGGATCATAAGCCATCACTGCGGATGAGACTCGTGGCATTTGACCACCACACGTTGGACGGGCCCAGTGCTGCTTGTAGGCAGGAGGAGAGATGGAGCAATACCTGGAAGAAAGAAAGCTTCGCAGAAGAGCCAGCAGCGACATTCCAACGGCAAGACAAAGAAAGTGGTGTACCAGACACCGCAGCGATCCGTGGTAGTCGGCAGTTCTCAGGTACCTTCTGTACGTTCCCCTGGTGTGAAGAAAGAGTGTCCCCACTATGGAAGACACATGGTGGTACCGAATGTTGGATGATTACGGCAAGTGCTTGAAGTGCGGAGCAGCGACCACAAGATCAAGGATTGCCCCAGACTTCAGCAGGAGTCCAGCGCGGAGCGCCAGCCCCAGCGTAGCGGCAGCAGCGCTAGCTACAAGAAGACCAGGAAGGCCTCGAGCCCCAGCTCGAGTGTTTGCTTTAGCTCGTGAGGACGCCGAGCAGGCGGAGCATGTCACCGAAGGTACGATTTTTCTTTTAGGTGTGCACGCTCGGGTTTTGTTTGATACGGGTGCTACTCACTCGTTCATTTCCGAGCGATTCGCTAGGCAGTTAGCCCTAGAGTCAGGCATAGAGTCTGAGGATTTAGAGATCCCTTTGTCTGTGCCACACCCCTGCGGGTACGGTATCGACTAGGAAGTGCATTCCGTCGTTACCTGTGTGCATTGAGGATAGAATCCTAGATGGGTGTTTCTTCTTGCTAAAGATGAAGGACTATGATGCTATTCTTGGTCTGGATTGGCTAGAGGAGCACTATGCGTTAGTGGATTGTCGCCGGAAGAGGATTTTTTTCCGCATTCCTGGTGAGGACGAGTTCTCTCATCCCTTGCCAAGGAACTTGGCTGGAAAGTTAGTCATCTCTGCCATGAAGGCGATGTGCATGGTGAACAAGGTTGTGACGCTTTTCTTGCCAGCGTGGTACTAGTGCCAGAGGCTGATGAGTCACCTACTCTTGCAGAGATTGAGGTAGTGCAGGATTTTCCAGACATCTTTCCTGATGATTGTCTGGTTTGCCACCAGATAGAGAGATAGAGTTTACCATAGAGTTGCTTCCGGGAACCTCTCCTATCTCGAAGGCTCCATATCGGATGGCACCTGCGGAGTTAGCCGAGTTGAGGAGCAATTGCAAGAGTTGCTTGATAAGGGATTTATTCGCCCTAGTGTTTCCCCTTGGGGCACACCTGTATTGTTCGTCAAGAAGAAAGACGGGTCACTTAGGTTATGCATTGACTACAGGAAGCTGAACCAAGTGACTGTGAAGAACAGGTATCCCTTACCTCGTATTGATGACTTGTTTGACCAGTTGCGAGATGCATCAGTCTTTTCTAAGATTGACTTGCGATCTGGTTATCATCAGTGAGGATTCGGAGTGAGGATGTGTCCAAGACGGCGTTTAGAACCCGTTATGGACATTATGAGTTTTTGGTCCTTCCTTTTGGATTGACCAATGCCCCTGCAGCGTTCATGGATCTCATGAACATGGTGTTTAGGCCTTATCTAGATAGCTTTGTCGTAGTGTTTATTGATGATGTGTTGGTCTACTCTCCGGATGAGGCCACGCACCGTCAGCATTTGAGGTTAGTGTTAGAGGTTCTTTGTGAGCACAAGCTGTACGCTAAGTTCAGCAAGTGCGATTTTTGGTTGCGCGAGTTCATTTCCTCGGCATGTTATCTCCGGCTGGTGTTACAGTGGATCCAGCAAAGGTCCAGACAGTTATGGATTGTGAGATTCCCAAGACCCCTTCGGAGATTTGTAGTTTTATTGTTTAGCTGGTTACTATCGGCGATTTATTGAGGGATTTTCATCCATCGCCGCCCCTTTTGACTCAGCTTACCAGAAAGGGAGTGAAGTTTGTTTGGTCTGAGAAGTGTGAGAGTAGTTTTCAATTATTGAAGACTAAGCTCACGACAGCTCCGGTTAGTCTTACCGAGCGTGTAGAGGGTTTTGCTATCTACACGGATGGTCTCGGATTGGTTTAGGCTGTGTGCTAATGCAGCAGGAAAGGGTAGTGGCTTATGCTTCTCGTCATTGAAGGAGCATGAGAAGAACTATCCGACTCATGACTTGGAGCTCGCAGCAGTGGTTCATGCACTAAAGATCTGGAGGCACTATCTTATGGTGTCAGATTTGAGGTGTTTACCGACCACAAGAGCTTGAAGTATCTTTTCTCCCAAAGGAATTAAACCTGAGGCAGAGGAGATGGATTGAGTTCTTGAAGGACTATGACTTCGACCTTCAGTATCACCCTGGAAAGGCGAATGTTGTAGCGGATGCTCTGAGTAGAAGAGGCCATCTCTCCAGCAGGATTGGAAGATGTTGGAAGATGCGGCTTGCGCGTTGACTGAGTTAGAGCCATCGCTATGTCAGGCTTTTGTAGCTCAGTATCTCTTTGTCCGGTTTTGGATGAGGTGATCGAGCAATAGGGAGCCGACCCTAGACTCTTAGAGTTAGTGGGCAAGGCGGGCATTGCTCGTGATGAGGACGGTGTGATTAGATTTCAGCACCGTGTTTGTGTCCTTGATTTAGTAGATGTCCGTGAGCATGTGTTAGCGGAGGCTCATAGATCGCAATTCTCTATTCATCCGGGTAACACGAGATGTATCAGGATTTGAAGAGATCATTTTGTGGTCCGACATGAAGAAGGATGTAGCAGATTATGTGTCTAGGTGTTTAGTGTGTCAGCAAGTGAAGGCCGAGGGACAGCGACCATCCGGCCTTATGCAAAGGATGGACATCCCATGTGGAAGTGGGAAGCTGTCACTATGGACTTTGTTTCGGGTTTGCCTCGATCTAGAAGGGGCAATGACTCGATTTGGGTAGTTGTAGATAGATTCTCAAGACTGCTCATTTCTTGCCTATGAAGAAGAAGCAGTCAGTAGAGAGTTAGCTAGATTGTATGTTAGTGGTATTATTAGATTGCATGGTGTGCCGAAGTCGATCATTTCGGATCGAGATCCGAGATTTACTTCAGGTTGTGGAAGGGTCTTCAGGATGCTTTAGGTTCGGAGCTGAAATCAGTTCGGCGTTTCATCCCCAGACCGATGGACAGTCCGAGAGGACCATCCAGACGCTCGAGGATATGTTGAGGGCGTGTGTTCTGGATTGGAAGGATGATTGGGAGCGCCATCTACCTCAAGTGGAGTTCGCATACACAACAGCTTTCATGCAAGTATTGGTATGGCTCCATTCGAGGAGTTGTATGGTAGGCCCTGCAGATCTCCGTTATGTTGGGAGGAGACTGGTGATAGGCAGCTGATCGGTCCGGAGTTAGTTCAGGAGACTTCGGATAAGGTCCAGCTTATCAGGAAGAGCTTGTTGCGCTCAGGATAGGCAGAAGAGCTATGCCGACAACAGGAGGAAGGATCTTGAGTTCGAGGTTGGCGATCATGTCTTCTTGAAGATATCGCCTACTCGAGGTGTTGTCAGATTTGGCAGGCATAGTAAGTTGAGCCCTAGGTTCATTGCCCATATGAGATTCTCAGACATTTGGGCAGCGTGGCATATGAGCTAGCATTACCCCCAGCTTTGGCTAGTGTTCATCCTGTGTTCCACGTTTCGATGATCAGGAAGTATGTCCGAGATCCGTCTCATGTGATTAGTCATGAGCCAGTGGAGATTCAGCCCAGATCTATCGTATGTCGAGCAACCAGTAGCTATTCTTGACCGGAAGGTTCAGCATCTCCGAACAAGAGTATTGCGTCGGTGAAAGTTCTCTGGCGGAACTTCTCACGAGAGGAGGCTACTTGGGAGCTTGAGGATGCGATGAAGAAGAAGTATCCCCTTTTGTTTGAGTAGCGGCGTTCTAACTTCGAGGACGAAGTTTTTTTAAGCGGAGAGGGTGTAAGGCCCTCGAATTTTATTGCATTATTGTATTGCATGTAAATAATTCATGTTGTGTATGTACGTATGTAAATATCTACGAAGTACTAGTGGTTACTTCTTATGCATGTGTATAATTAAGTAAATAATGTATGAATGGTATGATGGTAGTGTGTACTTGATAGCGTATACATATGGCATATATAGGTATAGATGTGCATGGTTCTTTGCATGTTTTGGAGTTCTGGCCGAAGGCCAGATTGGCGTCAATATCAATGGACGCTTGAGTTGAGTAGGCGTCAACCCCATGGACGCCAACACTAATCCCAGCGTCCAGCGATGTGGACGCCAACTTCTCTGACCTGCATGCGTTGCAGAGCCCAGAATTCCGGAAGCAAGCCACCCCAACCATTGGGGAGCTGTCCCCAACGGTCTGAAAGCCCTCTTGTCACCCCTGCGTGATAAGAGAACCCCCTCTCCTATATACAAACCCATTTCTACAACCCTAAGCCTTCTCTTGTCCCTTTGCAAGAGAGGAAGAAGAGGAAAGAAGAGAAAACCCTATTTTCGGACTGTGAGAACCCCCCCTTTTGCAACCCAAATCTGAAGTTCTGAAGCTTGATCCGGCCACCTGCTGCATCAAGGAGCTTGCTGGATCATCGAGGAAGGCATCCCCGACCTCGGACTGCACTGGAGCTTGCTCAAGAACCCGGAGTGAAGCTTTTCTAGGAGCTTCTTGGGACAGCCCAAGGAGAGCTTCACCGAGCCCTAGATCCGTTTGGTGTATTTCTAGAGGCAAGTACCCTACCCATAACGTCCCTGTATGTGTCTAGGTTGGTTTTATAATTTATGTATTTTTCCTCGTGTCCTGGATCCCCTTTTCACCTTTTCATTTGAGTTCGGTCTGTGTTTCTGCACAGACAGGAACTTGGCGTCAATGCCTTGACGCCAAGATCCAGGTGTGCGTCCAGCGATCTTGCCGTCCACTTTGGAACGGCCAGAGACCGCCGCCAAGTTCATCTGAGCAGAACAGCAAGCTGTTCTGCCCTTCTATATGATTAATTTCGATATGTTTCACGATGAGGATATAATGTAATCTCTTATATGTTATGTATACTAGTGAATGTGGTGTGTGGATGAATTTTGTGCAAGGTGGTAAATGATAAAGTTTATTTTTCATGGAAATACATGTATGATGAGTTGCTAATCTTGTCAACCCTTGTTTGTATGATTTAGGACGAGTCAGAATGTCCTACATTTTATGGGTCATGCATGTATTAGTCATCTCTGTTCTGAAATTCTGAGATTTTTCCCATGCTTGTGTGAATTAGTGGAAATATTGTTTGGAAAATAGAAATCATGCGTAGGTCATGATAAATCTTCGGTAAATCATGTATTGCCCAAAAATTCAGGAATAAATTCTGTAGCTCCATGCTGTTAGGGTTCAGGCAGTGAATTGTTAAAAATTGTGATTGGTATTCAACTCCATGTTAAATCGAATTGCGGATAGCATGTGGAATTAATGTTAGATTTTCTGTAATTTCGTTTTAGCTTAGAAAAATCTGAAATTTTGCATGTGGATCCTAAACCCGAAATTAGCCTGTGGTTAAAATTTCAGGTCATTTGGACCAGTATATTTGCAATATGAATTTTCCATGTAAAAATGTGAAACTAATGCATGCCTTTGTAAAATGATTTGATTTTGTATATAGCAACCTGATTAGTGAAATTTCCTGAGTGCTAATTTCTGTAATTGTAGTGCCATGTTAGGAAAAACAGAGAAGTGTGCATGTGAGTGAGAAAGTGAATGAAATGAGAGTGACATGTGTAAACCTATGTGTTAAAATCGGTAAAAAGTGTAATGTGTAACTTGTGCCAAATGTGACACTGCTTCCGCAGAGGGCAGTGGAACCGTATCAGGGAAAAGTCCCCCTGAGAAGGTTCAATGTGTAGTGACCCTAAGGGCATTAGGGGAAATCCTGGAGGTGGACAAGTACCACTGGTTAGGGTGGAGACTTGTTCTCCGGTCTGCGCAGTCCAAGAGTCGCCATTGTATTGCCTAGATGGCGTCTATGTGATGTGATGTGTTGTGTCCTTCTTTGGTGGTTTGGACTATGTGTCACGGCACTAAATGTGAATGTGTAAATGTGTATATGTGAATGTGAACAATGTGTAAAAGTGCATGTGTAAAGTGTGAATATGTGAATTTGAAATTGTGTAAAAATGTGAAACCAAAGGGGAGGATGTGAGTTTGTAATCCATGTTATGACAATCTGAAATCATGCTTAAACAGTAGCTTTACTATGTTATGATCATGTTTATGTATGCAAAATGCCTAGAATCCATGCTAGGGATAATTGTTAAGATATATAAACAACTTCCATACTTGTTGTTCACATGTTGTGATTTAAATCGTTGTTGTAGCTCTCATGTGTTAGATTATGGTTGCTAAAGCATGTAAAACCAGCAAGTTTAAAGCATGTAAAATGGTTACGTATATGTGTAGGAATGTGTAGATTCCATGTTAGGTATGTTTCCTTTCATGCATGCTCGGAATTCATGTTAATGGCTTTCATGTCTTAGTTGGTTGAAGGTAGATTTTTATGTGGAATGAATAGAAAGCATGTGATAGGTGATTTATTTTAGGAAATCTGAAAGCATAGTCCATGTGTTTAAATTGTAGATTCACCATGATAGGTTGTAAAATTAAATGTCAAGCATGCTACATGTTGTGTCTTGTGAATGTGTATGTAGAACCTACTATGATATGTGCATGTACGGTATGTGTAGAATTACTTGCGAGTCTTTTAGACTCACTACTTGCTTCGGCGTACAGGTGTAGTTGGTGACGAGACACTTGTGGAGGAGACGTTGGAGACCGACTCCGAGCGCGGAGATTAGAGTGTTGGAGCACTAGTGACATTTGTGATTTTCATAGTATGTAAATTGAACATTGTACTAGCATTATCATGGAAGATGTATAAGTATGGACATCTATGTATTTGATTTTCAGCAATTTAAATTATGTGGATTTTTAGTTCTCTAAATGTTATCGAATCATGTATGTTAAATGTGGATGATGAATGATGAAGACAGTGGTTCTTTACTTTGCTACTCTGTTCTTATATTCACGTGTATCTCAGCTGAATGTCATTGTTAGGTAAATGTCCACTGTGATGACGCTCGCTATACCGACGTGGGTTGGTATAACCGTACCGGTATAATGAGGGTCGTCGCAAGATTTTGAGTTCATATTTGGGCCCTATGATGATGTATGTTGTTCAATACATTTAGTGTGTGCTACTAGAGGCTTATTTTGCCGACTGTTCACGTCTCGATTGACTTGAATTATCCAATTATTATCCGCTGTGTAATTCTTGGGACATGACATCAAACCAAGACCAAATTCATGGTTACCACCTATGGGAGGTTTCCATAAGCTTCCCATCACGAATTGGGGAGAGAAATCCTCCATTAAGGGAAGATACACCCAAATTTGTGCCTATTAGTTTCCTAATCTAACTAGGCAACTAAAGACCCATCCCCCTTTAAATAAGCCCCCTCTCTCCCATGGGACGGTCCCTAGGTTGCTAAGGTTGTGCATGGAGGCTATGGTGGCTGGAGACCTTGAGGAGGAAGCTGGAGCAAGAAGCAACTTCGTGCTCATATCACCTTGCAACTTGTACACAACCCCTCAAGATCAACATGAAAGGTTAGTGAAACCTCGACCAACCTTGCAAACCATATACCCTTGGAATATCTTCGAGTCTAGTTTCTGTGGTACTATTTTGCCCAATTTCTACCAGTAGATCGAGAGTATTAGGCTTTCTCCTCCAAGCGGTTAGAACTAGGGCTTTCTGTAGTACGAATCTTATTCAACCTAAAAGGGAGGTCATCTCCATAACCAAACTCTAATTAAACTCATTCATGTTGCATACATGTGTTTAGATCATGTTTTTAATGTTTT
>CM024756.1:4237334-4315734 GCA_014218235.1 Colocasia esculenta
GCTACTGAACCTCCAACAGCCTGCGGTAGCTGCTCTGCCTGCCTCCTATCACGTCGAAACTTCCTCCGAGATCCTGACTTCGCCATCGTCCCAGCAGAAGTGGACGGGTAGGAAGTCGTGGCCTTCGGAGTCACCTACACACTACTCTGCTGCTGTCGTGGTTGAGTAGGAACTACCTGTTCTGAACCTCTACGCTCCGAGCACGGGTCCGTAAAGTATCAGCCTCCAACGTTGCCGCTGTCTGATAGGCCGCGTCTAAGTCTGTGACACGCGCAACTATCAGCGCCTGCCTGAGCTCTGGCCTCAGGCCCCTCACAAACTGCTGAGTCCTCAGACTCTCATCTGCCATAATTTGCGGAGCATAACACCTAGCTCTACAAATATGGCACTGTACTGCACTACAGTAGAGTCCCTCTGCTGCAAGTCCAGAAATTGTACAACCTCTCTGTCCGGACATAAGTAGGACAGAAGGCCCTCTCAAAAGAAACGACAAACTCCTGCCACAGAATCTGTCTAAGTGGGGCGAGACTGAAATAGTCTCCCACTCAGAGGACCACCAAGTCAACGCCTGCGCTGCAACTGGTAGCTAGCTACAATACTTCGCTCTTCGGGAACACACTCCATGGAATGAAAAGCCGCTCCACTGCATCCAACCAACGCCCGTGCGATGTCTGGATGAGGCTGGCCCAAAAACTGGGAGGTTGAAACTGTAAGAACTCCCTCAACACCTGCCTCCACCCTAGGGTACCGGCGCATCACGGTGTTGAGCTACCACTGAGCCATCCCCTCAAGAAATTGGGTCAAGTCTAATCCCTGAGCTACCTGAGGAGGAGGTGGCGGCGGTGGCGGAACAATACCACTGTGTGTCCTTGTGCAAAGGCTGCGTCGGCTGAGATGGCGGAGCGTCTCCAGCCTCATGTCGATCGCCTGCTCAGCACTCCTTCTCTAGGACGTCGCCTAGGTGCCATAGTACTATACACAGAGCAAAACCACACACACATAATACACTAATTAACTCTGGGCTAAATAGATGCAACTATACTCTTTGTACTCTGAGTTAACATGATGGGTATTTCCTTATATATATCTCATCAGACCAGGCTCTGATACCAAACTGTAATGACCCAGAATTCGCATTACCAGTAGCCGACCAGTAACCGAATTCTGACCCGCTAACCACGAGACAAGCTCGGAAGGGTAAAAAGTGAATGTCCGAGGAGACTATATATAAGAAGATACACACCATGTAAAGATGTAAAATTTCACTATACATGAAACATAACATGTACAACTCAGAGTCCGAGCTAAGTACAGAGTACAGAAGTACAACAAAAAGTACTACTAACTGCAGCTAGGGTGCACCAACACCGGAGTGGCTAGACTCGCCTAGAACGGTAGTCTGAAGACCCACCTGAAAGGGTGGGGAGTGAGTCTCAAGAAAAGACACCCAGTAGGGAAAAGTAACCCCCACCGACAACAGTACTAAAGTGCGGAAAGTAAAAACAGAAAGTAAATACACGTCGCATCACAACCAAAACTAGTAACAACCACGTGTTTCCTTGACAGGAGTGCGTTACAAAACTGTAAACCTCGCGGCTCAGAAACACACACTCACACACAGTAAGTAGGACTCAGCTAGGGTATGTGGCTCGGCGTCCGTCACCACAGAGTCTCTCAACCCCAGCCACGTGTGCACACTACAGACGCTCTCTTCGCGTCTGGTCCACGACCGGTTTTTCCCCTACGCCTGAACCTAGCGGTAGAGAAGGGCCCCACGGAGACCGGCTTGAACCACACAAGGAGTATGCACAGGACAGAGACGCTCTCAACGTCCTGGCTCACCGACGGAGGCCCCCACACGCCGTCATCTAGACAGAGAGTCGCTCTATGTCCAGGTGACAAACAGAAACAGAAGCACGGTAACTCAACGCGAGTACAGATGGTAACACTCTCAACGTCTGAAACCCGTACAATAGACGGACACCTCATGTCACGCTAAACACAATGCATGACTGAAGGTCCACTGGGTCATCAAATAAACGACAACATCGATTGCCGCCAATAAGGATATAAACGACACAAACATTGCCGCCAACACTGGTTAACAGCAAGGATCCTGCCGTTAGCATCCCTACTGAAGATCTTATGTCAACCGATGTGGACGTTAACATCCTCAGTATCCTAAATCTAGAATGACACCAGATCAGTCCAACTGGGCAAATCCGCCCAACAACCATAAAATTGATGGAGGGAAACATCTCCTCACATCTTCTAACACTACCAGAACTTCGGAAATCCATGATCCAACACTTGGATCGCCCAAAACACCCAAAATCCCGGCATGGCATAACCCAACCCTAAAACATAATTAGTATACTAATCTACAATAGTTAAGCATGCTGATCCATTAAGGAGGGTTTAAGGGGTTAAGTCCCTACCTAAGAACGCCCCAAAAACTCCTAAACAGCCACCAATCGCGCCGGAAACCCTCGAAGTCTCCGCGCGAATCACACCAATCTTCGCGTTCCCGCCCGATCTAACACCGCCACACGTACCAGGGTCTTCCCACGAGCTCCCATCAACCATCGGAAATGGTGGAATAGACAAAGATAGATAAAGTGGAGGGAAAGAGAGGAAAGGAAAAGGAAAGGTTGCTGCTCTCGGGCTGCCCTATTTCTACAGAAGCTACAAATAGACGTCCACATACCTCGCCGCCTATTTGAACCGCCAATGGGTCGACGTCCGGACCACTTGCGGTCAAGTTCAACGACAAACGTCCACATCGCTGGATGCTAAAACCAAGTCAACGGCTAGCCCCTGGCCGTCAACCACAAGTCAACAGCAATATCCATTGTCGTCAACCACATCCGAACCTCTACAAGATCCAATAAGCATCCGCTATGACCTGAGACCTTACACTGGACGTAGGACTCCTGTGGAAAGGAAGTCCGAACTAGGATAAAATCTTGTGTAGTGTGTCTGATTGCCTTATGTTTATTGTTTTTCTCTCTAATACTAACAATCATCGAAGTGCTTGTTGTGTAAACGTTTTTATGGACAGGTTTTAGATAATCAAATTTTAAAGAATCAATTCACCCCCCCCCCCCCTCTAGGCTTGCTAGCTGGGCAACACATTGTTTATATTTGAAAAGGTCCATCATCGACACCATCTGCACTATCTTGGGGGGGGGCACTGGCCGTCGAGGGCTAACTAGGGGAGTTACAGAGAGGAGGCTGGTTGATGGACAACAATGGAATGTCTCCCTCATCTGAGGATATGGTGTGGGCCCTACTGCATATATTTTACGAGTTGTATGGGTGTTGTATCAAACTATATTGGAAGATTTGGCAAAAAAAATTTCTAAGCTTCAAACTGCGACCAAGGAGTTGAATTCAGAGATCTTCAGGTAATATTGTTTAAAGTGAATAATATATATGTGTAGATTCTTATATATGATGGTGTTGTGCAATTGACGTACTAGTGGGAGCAAACAGAAAAACGGATAGGGAGATGCTTGCTCACATGACCACCATGCATTGTAGTTGGCGTGCGAAGCAAAAACAAAAGAGTAAGCTTATACTATTTCTTTTTCATATGTACTTTATTTTTTTATCTTGTTTATATATTGATAGAAATTTTGTATTTCATGTCAGCATTTTAATGGGAAGTCTTTAGATGATGCAATTGTCTCTGTCCCTGCAAGTGTTGACTCGTCTGATTAGTAGACAATGTGCGAGAAGTGGACTAATACGGACGAGCAGGTAATATTTAAAATTGTTAAAGTATAATTGTTTATGATTATTTTGTTCATATAAATGAAATATAACTATCTATTCTTGTCTTCTTAGAGGGTTTCCGAGCGGAATAAGCAGAACCATTCCACTTAGTCTACAGTATATAGACGGGGTAGTACTAGTCATTATCAATTGATGAATGGTTTTGTGAGTTTTTTTATGAATAATATTTTACATTTCATTTAGTTATGTTCTTACATCTCTTTCTCATTTTTGCTCAATTTAAACAGTCTAATATACATGGATGTAATCCGCATCGGCTTGAGCTTTTCAAGATGGGTCAATGCAAAGACCTAGCGATGGCAGTGAGAGCTGGGTAGATGAGGAGAGTAGGAGACAATATGTAAGTAGCTTTAATTCCTTATTTCTTTTTTATGTGAGTATATTTTTATTACAATTGTTTTATCATTATTTTTTTTCTCTACATTTTGTTGTAGGAGACAATGACCAGTTGATTGCTCCTTCCTCAAACGCCGATTGCAAGAGCTACACCCCAGCGACTCCTAAGGAGCCTTCATTTTAGTCATGGAAAAAAGACCGACCTGGCTGTGTTGACTGTGTGGGTAGTGGAGAGACGCTGAGCACATGGTATAAATCTACAACATCGTCTGGCAGTTCAGAGCGAGAAAAGATAATGCAAGAACAATTAAAAACACAAGAAGAAAAGCTAAAGCAGAGGAGATGGCTCAAAGGTGAGAAAAGATTACTTAATTGGAGCAGATGGCTACGAAGGTGGACTAGATGAGCACACTTCTCTCCTAGATGCTGGCATCACAGATACATACCCAACATGTACCTCTTGCAATCAGAGTGAGAGCGAGACAGAGGAGGAGGCGGATGATTATTCTGATCGTGATGATCATGTCTCTTGATTACCTCTTATTCTATTGCACTTGACATTTTTTGACTGTCTGGATATTTGTATAACATTATATGTATTACTTTCTGTGTATATTTAATAAATTATGCATATGATTGAATGATTCAGTGAGCTTGGGTGGTGGCTCATATGTGCATGATTGAATGATCCAGCGAGTCCGGGTGGTGGCTCATTATGTACGCACAAGGTGTGATGATAAAAATCATATAAAGAAGTTTTTGTTTTTTTTTTTGAGAACATGTCAGTGGCTGGACAATCGCTACCAAAAGGGCATATGTCAACGGCCACCAACCACTGACAAAAACAAGGCATATCGCCGCGACTATACTTTGTTGACAAATTTTGTAAGGCAGTAGTTCCACCTACTGATAAAACATTGATATGTCAGCAACTGACGTCCGTGGCCATAAAACCCTAATGGCCGCGGTTCATAGACTTTGCTATAGAATATATGTCTGTGACTTCTTGAGCAGACAAAAGTTGGATATGACTTCATGTCTTGTGACCGCTGTCAATACTTTTTGTCAGTGACTACTGTACCGCGCCGACAGATCCAACATATGTTCACGGCTTCCAGAAACCACTGACATAAGATCTGTCCACGGACGTTTTTGCAACAGCTGTGTCAGTGCCTCATTAACCTCTGACATAATATTTTTGTCAGGGATATTTGAGTTTTTGGCAGCGACTACCAGCCACTAACAAATGGCGGTTCTCCTATAGTGAATGTACTTTGTTTGCATAGTGGATGTTAAAGTGTGCTCATCCATGATACAACTCCTTAAGAAGTAGAAATATATATTTTAAAGTATATTGGCATTCATCCTCACATCCAGCATTGTCTAAATCAGAGTATCCAATCACCTTGAAAATGTTCAGTGCTTATAAGTAAGCATTTAGTTCTTTGTGTTGAACCACTCTTATATATTTTATCCTTTTTATTTTGGTGATAACCAAACTCATGTTTATTATAATATCCTTAATATATTTAATAACAATTTTCTCTCATGATATAATGCCTTCTATCGCTTAAAAAGAATTGCACTGATCTGTTACTCGTCATCCGAAGTTTCACTTCATCATATACAAAGCTAACTTCATCATATCTGAAGCTTCACTTGTTATATGTGAAGTTCACTTCGTCATATACGAAGTCCCACTTCTACTGACAACATATATTTAAACTAGTCGAAGTTCCACTTCGTCTGATAGCGTATATTCTGGACCAGTTGAATTTCCACTTTGATTGACTGCATTATTTTTCTAGACCAGCTGAAGTTCCACTTCGACTAACTGCGTTATTTTCTATACCAATGAAGTCTCACTTCGACTGATTGCTTAATACTCTTAACAGTCGAATTGCGAATTCAATTGAAACTCTTGGCAGTCGAAGTTAATATCTTGACAGTCGAAGTTTCAATAGGTAATCGATTACTGACCAAGTGTTCCAATTGGTGTTAGCTTCATTTGATTGGTGTTCAGAGCTTCTATCGTTGGTGTTCCAATTGGTGACAAATGACCTATAACATATCGATTGGTGTTATAAATACCATGTTTTATCGATTGGTGACTAAATGACTTTAATATCATTCTAATTGATGTTTTTACATACCAATTGTTATTTATATTTTTTAAACACATCAATTGACTTTCAAAATGTCTTTGGTCCCCAATGAAATATCTATTTAAAGTATATTCTTGTCTGACTGAATATCTCCTTTTACTGACTCATAGGATTTCTTCTTTTCTGCTAGATAGAAAAGCACCTCCTTGAAGTATAAGCTGTCAGTAGAAAACATTGACAAAAAAGCAAAAGGGGTATGAACTATCTGACAGAAGACTTCTCTAGTCTAACATGCATTTATTGCCTATAGAAACAACGTTGGAACTTGCTACAGACAAAAGTGGATGTGCATAAGTTGGAAGATCTTCCTCCATTCTAAGTATCTAGTAGACACATTCTAGCATCTGTTAGACAAAGAAAAAGCAGTAGTAGAAGAAGATGAAAAGAAGAAGATGAAGAGGAAAAGGTCCAAATGTTACATCCTTCAACGCCCTCTTCCACGCACTCTATAAAAGATGAATTTTGAGATAAAAATGGAGCATTCTTGAAGATCTGTCCAAAAGTGTCACAAGTAGTAAAGAACCAAAACGAACACTACACATCCAAGTAAAGAGAGAAGAGCTCAAACCCATTGAAGATGAAGATTGCGCCTAAGTAGAAGCCATATGAAGCCTTCTAACAATCATTCTTTTTCTTCTCTTCCCTCCCTCTATGCTACATTGTATATCTAGGAGAGAGAGACTGGTTTAGAGTTCAAACCCTTTAGTGTTCATCTTGTGTAACTCTTAGTAGGTTCTTTCTTTATTAAGAAAGACTGTGTCCGGCTGTGGGACTGTACACATGTTCCTCTTCATTTGAAGAAAAGGGTTGTTGTGCAAGCATTCCCCTTGGTTAGAAGGGAAAACTAGCTTGTGTTTGATGGTGTGACCAGCTGGAGGTTTGAACCAATGAGTTGCTTCTCAGCTCGTAAAAGAAGCACATGGTTGAGGTGAAACAATGGGATGCCTTCGTGCTCGGAAAGAGAAGAAGATTAGCGGGGAATATGTGTTATATATCTTTGGGGGGGATTGTACCCCGATTAGTAAAATCTAAAAAGTTGCTTGGGGACTAGACGTAGGTCTTCTATTGGGGAAGTACCGAACCAGAATACATTCCTTGTGTTCTTATGTGTCATTGCTTCTTTGATTGCTTCTGCACTACTACTCTTTAACGCACACAATTACATTCAATAACCAAAGTTTTAAAATGGCGATTTTACTTTCAGATTTCTATTTATCCTATTCACCCCCCTCTAGGCAATCCTTGCTACCGTAAGTGGGCCAAAGAGCCATAGTCTCTGAGAAGGAAGAAGATCCAACGATCTTAAGTGTAATGATCCATGGCAGCTCAAGTTTCGCAGAAGGACAATCCATCACAAGACCTCCTCTATTTGATGGAGAAGATAATACCATTGGAAGACAAGTATGGAGTTCTTCCTACAGGCTACAAATACCACTCTAGAGCATCATAGAAAATGGTGACCTCCAAATATCAACGCCGAAGGAGAATGGGGACGGATAAAGATAGAAAATATACCTTGAACAGTAAAGCTAAGAGCTTCATGTGTTGCTCACTATCAAGACAAAAATTTAACAAATATCTGCGTACACATCAGCAAAAGAAATGTGGGACAAGTTAAATCTCACATATGAAGGAATTGACAAAGTGAAGGACTGTGATGACCCAACCCGTAAATTGACCCAACAACCATACTAGTTGTTAGACTTCCCAAAAAGGTCACCATCCTGAGATTGCTCCCAACCGAGCATGCTTAACTTCAAAGTTCTTTTCCTACTTAAGCTTCGAAATGACTAGTCCAAGTTGTTGGTAGTCTACTGATATAGTCTATTTAACAATTCTTATATGGGTGCTATAGAAATTAGGATTGATATCCTAGTTACTCAATACGAAAGTTTCAGATCATGACAGGTGAGCCCTTACACAAATGTATTAGATTCATTGATATAACCAATGGCTTGCAGGACTTGGAAAAATATATAGCACTAGAGACATGGTGAGAAAAATCCTTTGATCTCTACCAACCATGGACTCCCAAGGTCACTACCATAGAAGAATCAAATGACCTCTCCAAAATGTCACTGAAAATATCATAGGGTCATTAATGGCTCATGAGATCAATATGGAGAGATTAGGGGGAAAGTGCATTCAGAAAAAGTTAAACAATGCGTTCAAGGCAGAAGAAAGCACTTCGGATAAAGCTACTGCCAGTGAAAGCAGTGATATTAATAGTGATATAGATGAAGTTCTGCCAAAGCTTTAGAAGATTTTTAATAAGAAGAAAAATGGATCAAGATGGATCCAAAAGAAAGACAAAAGGAACCAGTCTGCTACGAATGTGGACAGCCTAGACATCTGAGGCCTAACTATTCAAGGCTTAAGAAAATTGGTCAACCAAAAAAGTCCAAGAAGAAGCAAAGAAAAGAAGAAAAGCACAAGAGATTCAAAAGAAAAGCTATGGCAGCTGCATGGGAAAATGAAGAAATCTCTTCCACTGATGCTTCAAGCTCAAATTCTAAGGAAGAGCAAGTGAATCTCATGGCAGGACTAGATAAGGTTCACTCAGGTATATCTCTCAACATTTGCATTGACTCTGATTCACGGTCAGAATATAAAGATTTAAAAGAACTCTTTAATGAACTTTATGAAAAATACAAGTTTGTAGTGAAATAATTAAAGAAATTAAAAATAACTTTACTTGTTTAGAAAATATTATCTATTCTTAAATCTGAAATAGAACAATTAGAAAAATAATTATAAGAAACCAACCACAATAATGTTCTTTTGTGTATGAAAAATTAGAGAGTGGAAGAAAAATTGAATGCTTTAACTAAGGAAAACACATATTTAATAGAATTTGTAGAAATATTAACAAAAGGAAAAACATTTCTCAAACTAAGTTAAAAGGCTCAAGATCTAGCAACAATAAACAAGGACTTGGTTATAAACCTTCTGAAAAAGAAAATCAAGTTAAGCATCCTAGTAAATACCCATTGTCAAAATTTGTAAAAGAAACAAAAATTTATTTGCATTAGAAAAAGAAGGTTTTTGAAAAACATATTTTAAACAAACACCATAGAAACACTAGGCCCTTTTAAAAAAATTATATTCATTGTTGTTCTCACTGTAACAAGTTAGGCCACACATTAAACTCCTGCCCCACTAGACACTGATATGGATTCCGAAAGGATATTTTTTTGCATCTAACCATGAAGATCCCAAAAAGATTTGGGTACCTATTTCTGAATAAGTTGTTTGTAAGATAGCATTGGGGCATTAGGAACAATGGATGCGCAAAGCATTGGTGACTGCCGGCTCTTCACCCAACTCAAATCTGAAGAGAGAATAGTCACAGATTGTTTAGTTCTTAATTCTATTAACAATACTACTAACTTCTGTGCAAGATATTTGTTGAAAACAATACAGGAAACATTTAAAGACTTGACAAACAACAAGTGGATGTGTCAAGTAAACCACAAGATCAAACCCAATAAGGGGAGCATCAACTAAGGGGGAGCCTCACATCAAGGGGGAGCCTCACATCAAGGAGGAGTTACATATTCATGACAAGTATTGTCAAACCCTCTCCTTCAAACTCACAAATGGTAAGAATTTCCTTACTAAAAATGGGGAGAATGGAAATGGTAAGAATTTCCTTTTTGGTTATTGACAAAAGGGGGAGAAGTATATCTATGATGTTTTTTGTCAATGTCTATATTAAATACTTCTTTTCAGAAAATTCACATGAGTTTTATCATCACCAAAAAGGGAGCAATTGTTGAACCACTCTTATTATTTTATCCTTTTATTTTGGTGGTAACCATACTAATGTTTATCATAAATATCCTTAATATCATTTTTCTCTCATCAATATAATATCTTCCATCGCTTAAAAAAGTTTTGCACTGATTTGTTACTTCGTCATATACGAAGCTAACTTTGTCATATCCGAAGCTTCACTTCGTCATATGTGAATCTCACTTCATCAGATATAAAATCAAATATGAAGTCCCACTTCGACTGAAAACGTTATATTCTGGACCAACTGAAGTTCCACTTCGACTGATTGTGTTATTTTTCTGGACCAGCAGAAGTTCCACTTTGACTAACTGCATTATTTTTAGCACCAACCAAAATCCCACTTCGACTGACTGCTTGATACTGTTAGTAGTCGAAGTGAGATTTGACTGAGACTCTTAGCAGTCGAAGTTCATATCTTGACCAATCGAAGTTTAATAGATAACGATTATTGACCAAATGTTCTGAATGGTGTTAAGTTTCATTTTGATTGGTGTTCAGAGCTTCTATCGATTGGTGTTTTGATTGGTGAACAAATGACCTATAACATATCGATTGGTGTTATAATGATTCAATTAGTGTTACAAATACTATATTTTATCGATTGTTACCAACTAACTTTATTATATTCCCGATTGATGTTGTTTACATACCGATTAGTGCTTAATGCTTTTAAACACATCGATTACTTTCAAATGTCTTTGGCGCCCAATGAAATATCAAATGTATCTCATATGTTTAAAGTATTATTTTTTGTCTAACAAAAGATATCTTTTTACTGAATTATAGGATTTCTTCTTTCCTGTTAGATAGAAAAGCACATCTTGAAGTAACAAGCTGTTAGTAGGAAGCATTAATAAAAAAACAAAATAGGTATAGGCTATCTGACAAAAGACTTCTCTAGTCTAACATGCATTTATTGCCTACAGAAACAACGTTGGAACTTGTTACTAACAAAACTGGATGTGCATAAGCTGGAAGATCTTCCTCCATTCCAAGTATCTGATAGACACATTCCAGGCATCCGTTAGACATAAATAAAGCATTAGTAGTCGTAGAAGAAGAAGATGAAGAGGAAAAGCTCCAATGGTTACATCCTTCAACATCCCTCTTCAGCCACTCTATAAAAGATGAAGAGTTTGAAGATAAAAAAAGGAGAGCATTCTTGAAGATCTATCAGAAAGAGTGTACATCCAGTGAAGAACAAAAATGACACATACACTCCAAGTAAAGAGAGAAAGAGCTCAAGCCCATTCAAGAAGAAGATTGTGCTTAAGCAGAAGCCATCTGAAGCCTTCTAGCAATCAAGATTTTTCTTCTCTTCCCTCTCTCTGTGCTACATTGTATATCTAGGGGAGAGACAGTCAGCTGAGAGTTTGAACCTTTTAGTGTTCATCTTATGTAACTCTCGGCATGTTCTTTCTCTTCTTAAGAAAAATTGTGTCCGACTGGGAACTGTACACAATGTTCCTCTTCATTTGAGAGAAGGCTTATTGTTCAAGCGTTCCTCTTGGTTAGAAGGGAAGACCAACTTATGTTTGGTGGTGTGACCAGCTAGAGGTCTGTACCAGTGAGTTGCTTTTCAGCTAGTAATAGAAGCACCTAGCTGAGGTAAAACAGTGGGCTATCGTCTTGCCCTAAAAGAGAAGAAGACAGCAAGGGCTGAGTTGTATATTTTTTAGGGATTGTACCCTAGTTAGTGAAATCCCAAGAGTTGCTTGGGACTAGACGTAGATCTCCATTGGAGAACTACCGAACCAGGATAAATTCCTTGTCTTCTTGTGTGTGATTGCTTCCACACTAGTACTCTTTATCGCATATGATTACATTCACTAACCAATGTTTTAAGTGTTTATTTTACTTTAAGATTTCTATTTATCCTATTCACCCCCCTCCCTCTAGGTAAACCTTGCTGTCGTAAGTGGGCCAACACTTTGTTCATTGCAAATAGCTGAAGACCTTCTTGGCCACCTTTCAATGCTCTAATATATACATGTTTATGTGTACATCAAGCTACCAACCACTAAGGATATGAAATATTCTTCATAGCATCGCTCTGAATCTCATTCTTTAGTTGTTGTAAACTATTAACTTCACCACCCTTTAAGATTGGAGCTGCTCCAACATTATAGTTATTTATATTGAATTTTTATAGTACCTTTGAGATATAGTCCCCATCTTTTGACCTTAGACCTATCTCAATGAATCTCAATGCCTAAAATATAAGATGCTTCTTCCATGTCTTTAATCTCAAAGGTTGATTTAGAAAGTCTCTAGTTTTATAAAGTAACACAAGATGATTATTGGCAAATAGAATATGATCAACATACAAAATAAAAAATATGAACTTGCTCCCATGACCTTATGGTGTATATATTCATCAAATACATTTCCTTGAATCCTTAGGTCAAATTACCTGATTGACTTTGAGTGCTATTGGCGAGAAGTCTATTTAAGTCTATAAATTGATTTATGTCTACACACTAGGTGTTGTTTACACTACACGAACCTTTTTGGTTGATCCATATACACTTCTTCCTCAGGTCTCCATAAGGAAAGTTCTTTTCACATCTATTTGGTCAATTTCTAAATCAAAATGAACCACCATTTCTAGAAGAATTATGAAGGAATCTTTTCTTGAAATTGAAGAATAAATTTCCTTATAGTCAATGCCCTCTAATTAAGTAAATCCCTTTGCTACAAGTATACCCTTAGACCTATCTCAATGCCTAAAATATACGATACTTCTCCCATGTCTTTAATCTCATAGGCCCACTTAGAAAGTCTTTTGTTTTATAGAGTACATAAGATTATTAATGGAAAATATAATATAATCAACATATAAGATTAAAAATATGAACTTTCTCTTACTGAACTTACGATATACATATATCAAATGCATTTTCCTTGAATCCAAAGGTCAAAATTACCTCATTGAATTTGATGTAGGATTGGTAGGAAGTTTGTTTAAGTCCATAAATTGATTAATTAAGTCTACAGTACACTTGATGTTGTTTACATTTTTCCACAATGTTTTTTGGTTGATCTATATACACTTCTTCCATAGGATATCCATTGAGGAAAGTCATTTTCATATCTATTTGATGAAGTTCTACATCAAAATGAACCACCAAGAATTATGAAGGAATCTTTTCTTGAATTGAAGAATAATTTTCCTAGTAATCAATGCCCTCTAATTGAGTAAGTTCCTTTACTATAGGTCTAGCTTTACATCTCTATATATATTTCCATTGTAGTCTCTCTTGGTCTTATAGATCCATTTATAGTTTATTGATTTGACTGCATTTAGTATTCCATTAAGTTGTAGACTTTACAAGTCTTTATAGAGTTCATCTCATCCTTCATGGCATCAACCCATTTATCAGAATCCTTACTATTCATAGCATGTGGAAATGATGTGGGATCTTCCAAGTTCAAATCCGCTTGCAAACATACATGATAATCATTATACCTTTTAGGCATTTTTGTGAACCTTTTTACCTGATCGTCCCTCGTCTTCAATAAATTCTTGAGAGGGAATAAGAGCTTATTTAGGTACTTTATGAACATGTTCTCCAAAAGGATCTACATTTGTCTCATTATGCATTTAACTACACCATTAGGTTCATTAAGAATTGACTCAAGTATTATATGTGGGATTTGATCAACTAGATCATGATCCTCAGGACTTATATATGGAACATTTGATGTCAAATCCAATGGAAGTTCCTTTCATGGAACATTCCGAAGATTTGAACTCCCACTATATGAGTCAATTTCCATGAACCTAGCTTTGTTGGTTTCCCTTATCTTGGTCATAAGCGAAGGATAATAGAACTTAAAATCTCTTGACATTTTGTGGTAGCCTACAAAGTAGGCACTAGCTATCTTTGGATCAAGCATTCTTTCATGTGGATTACAGAGTCTAGCCTCTACTTGACACCCCATATATGTAAGTGATTAAAACTGAGTTCTTTACTTGTTCATAACTCATATGGTGTTCTAGGGACAAACTAAAAATAAACCCTATTTAAAATACATAGATGTTTTCAAGACTTAACTTCACAAGAACAAAAGAAGTGATAAGTTGCTTATCATATTTTTGGCCATATCCATATAGGTTGATTCTTGCTATTAGAAACACCATTTTGATTCAACATGACAGGCATGGAATATTGAGCTTTGAATTTCACACTCCACAAGAATCATCCAAAAGGTTCAGCAATTGGTCAGATTCTCCATGTCTACCATAATATACACAATTTGACCCAACCACTTTGATCTTCTTTCCTAGTTGGATTTCCACCTCATCCTTAAATATATTAAAGGCATTCAATGCTTCCAATTTTTCAAAAAGCAAGTAGATATAGCCATATCAGAGTAATCATGAGTAAGGGGTATGAAATACGTTCATTACTTATGCATGGAGGGAATGACCCACATATGTGGATCAATTCCAATTTCCCATTACTTTTATAGAACCATTGTTTGGGGTTCTTATTTGTTTTCCTTAATGCAATCTATACAAATGTTGAAGTATGAGAAATTGAAGGTAAATAATAACTCTTCTGTTATCATTCTTTATATTCTTTCCTTTCAAATGTGGCCTAGTGTCTTGTATTATAATGTGGAAGATTTAACATTTATTCTTTCATGTTGGATGCCAACCATTCTATACTCAGTTATATAGGTTTTATTAGATTGGTCTAAATGTAAACAACATAGATCATCTATTATAATACTAGGCCCTACTAACTCAGAATTATGAAATAATGCAGTCCTCAATTTTCAAATTTGAGCATCTATTCCTATTATCCAGTTAAGAAATTAAAATTAAATTCCTCCTAAAGCTAGGAATGTGAAAAGTATTATTCAATTTAAGAACATGCCTTGAATTAAGGGCATTAGAATAGATTCCTATAGCCTTCACTTTAGAACATATTTTATTTCCTGAGAAGATGAATTGTTAAGCATCAATTGACTATCTCCTAGATACGAACATAGAATTGACTATGTGAGTAATAGCATTGGAATCTACTCACCAAGTATAGTTGAATGAAGAACCTTACATACAAGAGTAGAGAACTGACCTTTCTTGACCAACCATGTCTTGTATTTCAAGCACTCATTCTTAATATGCCCTTTCTTCTTATAGAAGAAGTATTTTAGTTGGAGGCTTGCTAACATTGACCTTATTGCTTGTGTTTTTATTAGCTTGATCCTTAAAAGAACCTTTCTTATTAAAAGAATGACCCTTAAGTTTTAAGGAGCTCTTGCCTTGAGTCACAAAGTGCATCTTTTCTATTATCTCTTATTTAAGCCCATTTTATCAATGTACACACATGGTTAGTTATTCCTTGACTAACCAATTTACCTTATGTGTGTTATAGAAAATTTAAAAGTATTATATTCAACAAAAAAAGAGTTTAGTATGAAGTGAGCCAAAAAAGAGTCTAAAATGGTCACTTCTTGTGCATTTAGTTGAGCAAGGAGAATCCTCATTTCTATAATATGTTCATTTTTTTTTTACAGTAAATATCCAAAGAGGATGACTTAGTAAAGTGCACACTCCTTTAGAGAAGGAGCATGTTCCCACTGACCAAGCACTATCTGCTTGGAATTTTATTAAACTAAAAAGATATAAAGTATTTACAAAGAGATCATGGGCTAAAATATGATAGAGGGACAACCTACTTTATGAATATGGATTGCATGTTTAACAATTGAAGGTAAATCAGCCAAGAAAACCAATAGGTAGTAGATTTTTTTGGTACACCTCAGTGTGGTGGTTTAGACCACCACCCTAATACCAGAACAACCTGGGTTCCAAACCGAAAAAAAACTCACAAAAATTCCTTGTAATCTTTTTTTCCCTAGAAAATCCTTCTTTGAAGTGTCGAAGCGCACCTTGAACACATACTGTCGGGTGTGCATCGGGGCACCCAGCTACTGGGCTAGCCCGCACACACAACCAATAGGTAGTAGATGATAAATTGCAAGCTATCTTGGATAGACCATCTGTAGTTTGACTGGCTTCCCTATAGTTATGCATAATCTCCATTGACATATTTGTAGAGAGTGTAAAGATGTCTTGCATAATGATAAGCAACTGCCATGGACAGAAGAATTTTCCTTTAAGGTGCCAACAAGAGTAGTTGAATTAGATTCGACTATGACATTAAAATTCCATGTTCCTTGCAGCTGTAGCAGCCCGGAATTTTGATAATAAAAAATAGGAGATAAATTTAAAAAAGATTAATTAAACTAAAGTAATAAGTGGAATAAACTATTTAATGTTGTTTGGCCAAAGAACCAAAACCAAATTGCATTAAATCCCGAAAATTCATAAGGCTTGAATGGGAAAGGTTAATTTAGGGCTAAAATTCAGCTTAATGGACCCCTAAAGCCAACCCAAATTCATGCACAACCATAATAGGAGTTTTCCTAATAGCTATTCCACATAGATTGGGAAGGGAATCCTCAAATCTTGGAAGGGACCAAGCTAAAACCACAACCCCACATTCCTATTTACATTAGGACTTGAATTAACCCTAGATCTATAAATACTTGTCTTAATTCCCTTGGGGACGAGTTATGATTGTGTTGGGGTCGTGAGGAAGCGAGCTAGGGCACCAGAGGAGGAGGAGATCAACCACAAACTATGTTTCTTCTCCAACTCTTGTGTGCATCGACTTGAGGAAATACTATCTTAGAATTAACCAAAGGTAGGTGTTCTCATGACAAAATGAAACATACCATATGAAAAAGCATCGAGTCTAGTTTCATTTGAACTAAGTTGGCCCAATTTTCATCAAGCATGCTTCGAGTATTAAGCATTTTCCAAGAGTCACGTATGATTAGGGATTTTTGTGTTTATACCATGATTCACATATACTGAGGTCAACTTGGTCAACCCAAAACCATAGTTCTCTTCTACTCATCGTCCTCTACAACTTTCATGTTTAGAGTTTTGTCTAAGAACCTCTAGATTTCAAGTTATAAATCATCAAGAGAAACTGCATCATTCTTGTAGTTCTCGAGCAAGAACAATGAATGCGACCACTCTAGACATCGCGTTCTTCATCGAATGAAGGTGACATACCACCCCGTTGCAATTCACTTAATAGCGACAGACCATCCTGTTTCATTCAAGGTTCTGTCTGACAGCCTAGGCACATGAAACTGTGTGCCACATGGATTTTCTTGCACTTCGAGAACGCGATCGGTCGTGCCGTCACAATTTGACCTTTTTCCCACCCTTGGTTTTCGTGCCTATTTTGTATTTAAGAGAGTTGCATGAATGTGTCGGACATGCCTGTCGCAATTTTGTGTCACTAATCGGTATCCCCTACCGATTGCCTTGAACACAACCACGAATACCCTCGCGGTTCTATGTCACTAATCGGTATCCCCTACCAATTTCCTTGAACACGTCTGACCTTTTTCTGTCTTGTAATCAATTGGTTATATTGATTGTTTTTGACGTGACCAATACCACCGTCGTGATTTTGAAGACTGATTGTTTAACTGTTTTAACCACTAATAGCGTTAGAAATAAGCGACGACTGAACCCGTTGTAAATTCTAAAGCCTACCCAAGACCTATCTGCTCAATCTAAAGTGTAAGTCTTGCATGTTATGAGTTATAGAAGTATTGTTCAGTATGTCCAGTGGCTTAAAACCTGTTGACCCATGAAGAAGTCATAGCAATCTGAAAGCTTATTATAATTGTTCTTAATTGCTTGATCTATTCCACTTTAGATCTTGATGCTCTAGTTTGCTTTTAAACTAAAAGTTGATCTTGTTAAAAATTGTAGAAACCGTGTTAATGACATCTTGTTAGTCTTGCTTTATAATATGTCGTTATGTTACTTGCTTTCCGCTATGTTTTAAACCCGTGGATTGTGAATATTGAGACACATTCTACACGACACATTGCACTCATAGGCAACCTTTTCTTGGGGGATTGGAAACTCTCTACTAGATGTTCCGTTCTAGTAGACTAGGGACCTTTTCACTAAGACCTCCGTAAATCTCCGTACTCTGTGGATTTCCTCTTGGAGACCGAGTTGGTTGTGCCATTGAAGTTCCCAGAAGATAGAAAGCACTTCCATTCTCATCTACTCCTCGTGAGAGTGATTTTTTTAAATGGAAAACCAAGCTACCAAGTGTAAAGATTGAACTAATGAAATTAAGCCATTATTGTAGTATCCTGAACTTCCGGATCGTAGATTATCGGGTTTGGGGGCAGTCTGTGGCCCATTGATTGTGTTTCACCCAGTGTGGGTGACTGTGGTTGTGTGTGTAGCAGGGTGTGAGGGTGGAGGGTTGGAAATCCCAGCCCAAATAGACCTCTGGCGGTTCATTAAGAACGCGACCAACACAAGCGTCACGATTCTTACATGAACTGACCACCTACTACGTCGTGATTCAGTCGCCGCCTTCAGTGTGCACGTCCGCATGCGCGCCGCGTGTCGCATGCAGGGGCGTCGGAAGCTTAGTTGTGATGGTGGGGTACGTCTCATTGTTAAACACGACGGCCCGGTACGTCGCGATTTAGCCTCTGTGTGGTTTGGGCTTCTGCCCCTAGCCGAATAGTGCAGTTGTACTGTTCAGCTAAAGGGGGAGGTTTTCTGAGAGTTTTGCTGGCGATTTTGAGGTTTTTGCTATCCGTTCGGCGTAACTTCGACGCGAGGAGGTGCTTCGGAGCGCGGAGAACGCCTGGGTAGCATTTGTTTTGCATTTCTTCCACCGGTAGGGGAACTTTCCTCGTGTTTGAATTTTGTGGCTTGTGTGGATTAGGTTAAGGTGTTTGAATGATAGTTTTGCTTATGATTGATCGCAAGCATGCTTATGATATCATGTGAATGATTAGTTCATGTTCTACCAGCATGTATAGTCATTTTGTGGTTTTTCGGGAATGAGAGAACAGGGTAGATTTCTTCAGTCTTAAAGGCGACGGAACCAGACATCGCGTTTTATGAATGCGACGACTTGTCCGATCGCGTTTCAGGTCTAAAGGTGATGGGTTAGTCCTTCGCGATTCAAGCTCTTAATGGTGTCCACTACATTGGACACATTTCACAATGTGGCCACCCGAGTCTTGGGTTCTAAGGCCAGTCTGTCTATTTTCTGTTGCTCATTACTCGTGCAGTATCAGTTAAGTAATGCAGAGCTTCTAATGGGTGAGTTGGCTCATATCGTGATCGAAAACGTCAAGTTTGCGTGCTTATGTGTGCATAGAAAGTTGGGATGTTTAACGCCTTCTGTGGTTACCTCTAAAGTCAGAAACCCTCAGGTTCATTGTGAGCCAAGCATAGGGTGCTCGGGGTTTGTCCCGATACAGTGCATACCGTCAAAGGTTTGTGTCGTCTTCCTGGACACCCTCACTCCTGAGTTTGAGTTGTACGTCCGGCTGAGGAAAGATGGCAGTGGGCAGCAGCTTGTGTTTGTTGATGTGCAGTCACTTGTAGTGTGCTCGTGGTTGGGGGACGGACACTAGTAGATATACTGGTCCCCAGCTAGTCCTATTTTCCAGTGCCTCACTTTAGGAAGCTCGGGCCGAAGTCCCTAAAGGTGTCAGACTTGGGCCTGCAGCTGTGTGGTCTGCAGGAGTAGTGATTGTTGGTCTCCACAGTTTCTTGACCTTGTTGAGGTGGAGCGATAGCTGGACCTTTCGTCCGTGGCTGCGAGGCTGAGAGATAGTCTTGTGTTGTTTGTCCGAGTCTGTGGTTGGTGTCGCGAACCAGTTCTCGTGACTCGTGTGCGGCATGCCCTTCTTAGCTTGTACTTGTGTTCGTGATTTGTCGTTTACTTAATTTACAGTTGTAGTATCATGCGTAGGCAGTGTTTATATGCTTATTAGCCATTATTATTGTGCATTATTCTCTCGACTTTTGGGGAGTTGCCCTACTGAGCCAGTGACTTGTGAGGCTCAATCCTTCTTCTTCCAGGTGAAGGAGAGTAGGAGGGTTCCCGTCCCTCTTCTAGTTCTGGACTGCACCGTAGCGGAGTCGGGCCTACACCACCAGTAGAGTAATTTTCTACTTGTTGTGCCTTGGGGGTTTTGTGCCAGGCTTTTGTACTATGTACTTTGACTTTGGTTTAGAACTGAATATGTACATTTCATGTGGATATGTGTAATATATGGAAACTTATATGTGTTGAATGTGTTCTTTTATATTTTCACAGACATATGTGCGTTGATATCCCTTGCAAGGCTTTTTCTTGTTTGCAGGAGGCGGAGTCGTGTCGGACACGTTATTGGGTTAACAGGCCTGAACGTCGAGGACCGTCACAGTTGGTGTCAGAGCAAGGTTTGTGTAAATATGAAGGAACAAGAAATGTGCATAGTCTATTCTCTACTATAATCTACTGCTAGTTTTTTTTTTAAGCAAATATCTGACAAGGGAGTAGGAGAGTGCTCACCCCTTCAGAGAAGGGATGAGGTAGTCACTCCACCACCACACGCTCATCAGAAGATTTTATAATATCAAGATCATTACAAAGGGATCTCAGGGCCTAATAGAAGGTAACCCATCTATCCAAACGATAGGGCCCCTTTACAGAAAGGGGAAGATCAGCCCAAGAAGACCAGACACAACAAGAATTGGTAATAGTACAACCAAAACCAGTGAGAGTATCAGCCACTGATTAGCCTCACGGTCTGAGGGAGACATGAATATGCTCGCAGCGGATAATCTACTGCTAGTAGTTGACCCTATTTTGTAATGATATGTTTGTGTGCTATGTGGTTGGAATGATGTATGTGCAGGATCAGAAATGGCAGATAAAAGAGATTAGAGAGGTGGTGGAGATGAGCCTGAGGAGTCTACACATCAGATGATGGAAAGGTTATGGAAAAGTATTATGGAGATTCGGACACGGTTATATCAGTAGTCACCGATTCAGCTAGCGGTTACAGCACCACCAGTTGATGAAGAGGTAGTACCGGTACTGCTAGTACCACCATTTGGAGATGTGGTACCACCTGTTGTACCATTACCCCCAGTTGTGCCAGTACGACCAGATAGCGTGGAGGAGTCCACAGTGTTAGTGGAGAGGTTCCTACGGTTGCAGCCACCTATGTACTCGGGAGGTCCAAATCCGGATACGGTGGAACATTGGGTGCATGAAATTGAAAGAGTCTTTGTTACTATGAGATGTCCATAGGCTGATAGAGTGATATTGGCTACTTACCTGTTGCGGGGATTTGCACAAGAATGGTGGAGACTCAAGATGCAGACTGTGTTTGTCGGTCGAGCAGAGGATACAAAACTTGGCCAGAATTCCTATAAGCATTTAACAATACATTCTTCTCGGTGCAAATTCAGCAAGCCAAGAGAGGGAAGTTCAGGATGCTACGACAAGTAAATTTATTAGTGCTGAAGTATCAAATGTGATTCATGACCTTGAGTAGGTATGCACCTTATATGGTAACTATAATGCTATGATGGTGGAGTACTTTATTCGAGCATTGAGGCCCGAGTTGCAAGATGCGGTGATCCCACTTATGTGCGAGACGGTGGAGGCGGCAGCCCAGAGAGCAGCAATTCTTGAGAGGACTATACAAGCTAGGAAGTCAAGTGGATCAAGTAGTTTCCGACTTCCACAGCAATCTTCAAGTGTTAGCAAAGGCAAGGCATCTTCAGGAGGAGCATCTACATTAGGTTTTGGCAAGTGGGGTTTCAAGTTAAAGAAGATATTTAGAGGCCGAGGAGGTGATAGGCAGCAAGATTTCAGCAGGGCGAGGCTATAGGTCGGAGATGGAGGAATCACAACAAAGCACAGCTAGGCAACATGATACAATTACGATTAGCCGGGGCACTTGGCAAGAAATTGTCCATATCCTAGAAGGCGCAGCTATGATAGAGGGGAACCGCAGCAGCAGTAGCCATTCTAGCCACCACCAGCAGAGTAATTTTCTACTTGTTGTGCCTTGGGGATTTTGTCCCAGGCTTTTGTACTCTGTACTTTGACTTTGGTTCAGAACTGAATATGTACATTTCATGTGGATATGTGTAAGATATGGAAACTTATATGTGTTCAGTGTGTTCTTTTATATTTTCACGGACATGTGTGCATTGATATCCCTTGCGAGGCTTCAGCCTGTTCGCGGGAGGCAGAGTCGTGTCAGGCACGTTATTGGGTTAACGGGCCTGAACGGAGAGGACCGTCACAATTGCTCAAGTTTCACTAGCTATATGTTAAATTCAGTAAGTGTGAGTTTTGGCTAAAAGAAATTTAGTTTTTGGGGCAAGTGATTTTAGGAAACGATATTGCAGTGGACCCAGCTAAGGTAGAAGCAGCTATGAAATGGAGGAGCCAAGGTCAGTGCCAGAAATCAAAAGTTTTCTTGGTTTGACAGGATATTACAGGCAGTTTATCCAGGATTTCTCAAAGATTCCAGCACCTATGACATGACTTACAGGAAGGGAGTGCCTTTTGTATGGTCATCCGATTGCAGGCACAGTTTTATGGAATTGAAGAAGCGGCTCACTTCAGCACCTATACTAGAAATACCATCAGGTCGAGGTGGTTTTGTATTGTACACAGATGCTTCCATAAGAGGGCTTGGAGCAGTACTAATGCCACATAGGAAAGTGGTGGCTTATGCATCCAGGCAATTGAAGTGACATGAAGAGAATTATCCCACACATGACTTAGAGCTGGCAGCAGTGGTATTTGCATTAAAGCTATGGAGACACTACTTGTATGGTGAAAGATTTGAAATCTTCACAGATCACAAAAACTTAAAGTATATCTTTGCATTGAAGGATCTGAATTTGAGGCAGTGTAGATGGATGGAGTTTTTAAAGGACTATGATTTCAACTTAGAATATCATCCGGGCAAGGCTAATGTTGTTGCAGATGCTTTGAGTAGAAAGGCAGTGATGAGTCACATGATGATAAGGGAATGGAAATTATATGAAGATGTAGCAGATAATTCCTTCTTTGTTCCATGTAGCCAACGACGAGCAGTGTTAACCAGCAGTACAATGGAACCATCTTTGTATGGGCAGATAATAGAAGCTCAAAAGTAGATGAGAACTTAGCCGAAATTGTGAAGATGGAAGATGTTACCATTGATGATGATTGTGTGGTCCGATTCAAGAACATGTTATATGTCCAAAGTGAAGTAGGAGTGAAGCAGAAAGTGTTAGAAGAAGCACACCGATCCAGGTACACTATTCACCCAATAAGCATCAAGATGTATCAAGACTTGAGAAGTATTTTTGGTTGCCGAGCATGAAGAAGGAAATAGTAGAATTTATAGAAATATGTTTAGTGTGCCAGCAAGTTAAAGCAGAGCATCAAAGACCAAGTGGTTTATTGAAGCCATTACCGATACCGCAGTGGAAGTGGGATGACATAGCATTGCAGGTGTAACGACCCTCCTTATACGGTACAATTATACAAATCCACATCGATATAAAGGGCACCGTCACAGTGGGACATTTACCCAACACAACACAATAGGTCGAGATGTACATAAATAACAGAAAAGAGTACAGCAGAAATAAAAGGTAAATCTTATTCCATCTGTTGAGCAACTACCCCTAAGAAAATAATTTAAGATTATTGTAACTTTGTGTGTTTGCTTGGACAAAACCTTTAAAAGACTTTCTACAAATTAAATATACATATCACAGAAAAACAGTTGGACAAACTCTATCTCAAAAAATTTCTAAGTTCATAGACATCAATTCGACTGTCAACTCTGACTTCATACAGTCGAATACTTCATTCTGGAATTCAACTCTCAGAAGTCGAATTCTTCGTATCCGACTTCTGAAGTTGAATTCTCTGCCTTGTTTCTGTCAATCTCCATGGAAGTCAAAATCATTCTATCTGACTCCTAAAGTCGAATTATATCTTTCTAATGCATTCTATCCGACTTTCAAAGTCGAATGATGTAACTTCCAATGAAGTCAAATTAGTCTATTCTCATGTTTCTGTCTTCGACTCCTCAAGTCGAATTGCACTCTCTTCTGAATTCGACTTCACTGACAAGTCCTGTGCTTGTACTTTTCTGTGAAGATAATATTTTATCAACTTATGAAATGTTGATTGCATATCATCTATCTTCTTAATATGATTTCTATCAGAACCTACATTGACTGAATATTCTTTCTCTGTCTATCAATTATCATTATTTAATTATATTCTGACAAGATGAGATATATTATACTTAAAACATTCATTCAAAATTGTTTATGATTATATCTGAAACATTTATTCAATTGGTCTCTTGCTTATGACAGTAGTCCAGAGTTTCTTCCAATATAGAAGATATGTTGCATTATTATTTTCAGGCGCATGGCATCTGACAGAGGCTCACCTACCACTGTCAGAACTATCCATACCTTTGTTTGCAAACTGTCTGTCCATCTTTTATTAGTCTGAAAATCTATCTATCCGAGGGTTCCATACTTTTTATTTGTCTCTGACTTACCTACCTCAAAAAGTATGGAGGTACCCTGTCCTTCTTGTCATGTCTTTGTTGCAAGATATTTATTGAAGCACGTTTTCAGCATGGAGCTTTCACAGTCTATTTCTGTAATGGCCCTCCTTATTCCAGTACGATTATACTAATCCACGTTGGTATAATGAACGTCATCACAGTGGGACATTTAACCAACACTAACAATAGATTGAGATATACATGAATAGCAAAGGGTTACAGCGGAAATGAAAGTACTAATCATATTCCATCATCAACATCATATCCACAGTCTATATAGTAATGAAAGAAAACTAAAGTCTACATTATTACAATTCCCAATACAATTATATTGTTCATATGAAGTACAATATCCACTGATTAACATACTTATGAAAATAAAGTACAAATGAAGAATCTCCACAACGATGGCTACTCTTCTCTCTCGGAGTCGCTCCTAACAATCTCCTTAGAAGAAGGGAGACACCTACACCTGTACGCCGAAGCAAGTATGAGTCTAATAGACCCAGCAAGCAATCCATATGCATCATCATTACACACATCATATGCATATGCTAACATTCAATGGAAGTAATTAACAAAGGTAGTATGGTCATACAATTTAACTCACTATGCATGGAACTTATAGCATAGAGACACATGATACATGCTTCACATTACTTACAACAATTAAGTATAAAACCTATAACGTGCTTTCTACACATTTTAATAAACATGCTTAAACGGTTTAAATCTCATTCAAATCATATTACAATGTATATAGTTTAAGCATGGAACTACACATAAGTAAGCATCACACCTAGCATGGATTCTATTTAAATTCTAATGAATTAACACAATGATACACACATTTTACTTGCTGTTTTAACATAAATTAAACTATTCACAATGGTTTACACTTGTTCACATGCTAACACATTCACTTTACACTTTCACATGCTCTTTTACACAATGCACATTTCACAATTCACTTACACATATTCACATTTTACACTTAGTTGCCGTGACACACAGTCCAAACCACCACTAGAAGGACACACATATACACATACACTTATCCATCCCTAGGCAACACAGTAATGGATCTTGGTTAACTGTGCAGAACTGGGAGAAGCACTCTCCACCCTAACCAGTGGTACTTGTCCACCTCCAGGATTTCATCCTAATGCCCTTAGAACATCACTCACATTGAACCTTCCCGTAGGGACTTTACTACGGTACAGTTCCTAGCCCTCTATGGTAGCAGTGTCACACATGGCACAATTTATACATTAACTCTTTATCACGTTCACTTACCTTATTCGCATGCACTTAACTCACATACATGTATTTTAATATACATATACATGATCGGTTTACATGGCATGTTTTACTGTTTCCCAATGATAATTGACTCGTAATACAGCCCTAAGCATGCTGCTAACAATGAATTTCACATAATTAACTTGGCATGTTTAACAAGGTCATTTTCTCTCATTAATTCATAACAATATCTACTATGATCAAAATGCAACGAAAACTTAAGCACAAGTTCCCAACAGTAAACTCATTACATGCTCAATTTCTCATATTTTTCAGATCAGTAAAATAATTTTAAGTAATTAAAACTTGATTCAATCACATTCACTACTAAATTCAACTACTCATGGCCCACAGTAGTACAATCATGTATATCAGTTTCAAAACCTGCTAACAGTCATTACAAATACATGAAAATATTATGAAACTCTAATGTGCCAAAAATCTAATTATTTGAGAATTTTCAGCATTATTTCATGATCACACTCCACTTGCAGATATTTAAATAAATAAACCTGTATACAGAAATTCGTCCTAGCTTCATGATGTACCCTACTGCATGTACTTGACCATATATAAAATCTACAACTTGTACATATATCCAGAAGTATGGAAAATGAGTCACAAAGATCAAACAAGCATTCTGTCAAAACCTGTTGAACTTGGCAGCACAGATGCTGCCGCCAACATGGGTTAACGGCACAAGATCATGCCACCAACCAAGGATCTTAACGGCACTAGATGTTGCCGTTAGGTTCCTGTCTACAGAAACACAGACTGGATGCATAAAATCATGGTAAATGGGGGTTCCAGGACACGAGATAATTCTGTAAAAATACCTAGGACCTACTAGACAGGGTAGGGATGAGATACACAGGATACTTGCCTCACAGAAAATGTTAGACGTGATCAATTTCCGGAGAAGCTCTCCTCATCCAAGCCAAGAAGCCCTCCAATCTCCCCTCGATCCGGCTTCTGTGTTGATGGATGAAGCACGCTGGAGTCGGGGAAGCTTTACTGATGTTCCAAGTTCCTTCCAGTCGATGTAGATCGCCCGAGAATGCACCAAGTTGCCAGATCCAGAGCCTCAAAGTTTAGGGTTCGCACAAAGTTTCTAGGGTTTTTGACCAAAGAGCCAAAAGACCTATTCTGGCCGCAAGAGGGTGTTTTTATACAACCTAAGGGTCGGATCACACACTTAGGGAAGAATCCAACCGTTGGGCGACGGTTTCCTAAATAGGGGTGAAGAAATCGCGAACGTTTCCAGATCAGAAACCCCAAAAATTAAGGGGAAGTAGACGTCCACATGGCTAGCCATCTACTGGGAGTTGGCGTCCATCGATCTGGACGTCGACTCACCCTTGCACGTCCATGCATGTTGATGTTAATTGGCCCTTTGGCCAGAATCTAGAAATTCAGTAAACCATGCTTAAACTATGTACGTACATGCAATGTATAACATATACCTTAAATACCATCTATACATGTAAATAACAACGTAGACGTAATAAACAATATATACATATGTACAACAATTCTCAATATATACAAAATAATTACATACATGTACAGCACTATACCAGGCATTTGAACAACACATGACCGAAACTAAAAGGGCAAAATTCGAGGGCCTTACAATTTAATTGGAAGTTGACCTCTTAGCTGTGAAGCTGCAAGCCTCGTCCAAGAAGCATTCGAAAGAAGCAAAGATAGAAGGACCTATGGATAACAAACTCAGCAAGCATCCAAAGGATCCAAGGTCTCTTCTCAAATGGCCAGATCTCTAACGACCATTTTCAAACGACTACATTCTACATGAAGATTTAAAAGAAGCCGAAGTTTGAAAGGAGCAACAAATAATTTTCTTTTAGAGAACTGAACACCAAGAGCTGTGCTAGCATTATCTTCAACTCTCCTTTGCCTTCTGCTAGCAAGAGAGTGTTCACAAGCCTTCTCCAAGTTGCAAGTTGGAGAGCTCCATTCTTCAAAAATTCCTTAGCTCTCATTAGTCACAGAAGTCTTGCTATTCGGGTGGCAACTGTAATTGATTATTTATTAGTACACCCTTCCTGTTCAGAAAGGAGCTTGATTGCAATTCTTTTATTTTCTCCTTTTTGGACTAAGTGTGTTTGCTCATTGTTAAGGCAAACACACAAGTGTCTCTACTTTTTATTTTGTGTAATTGTGTGGAAAGTTTGTTCCTGCATTTCCCCTCTTGTATAAGGAAGACCTTGTTGAAGGTAGTGTTAGTACCCCTGGTAAGGGAAGACTTGCTTGGGAGCAAGCTGCTTGTAATTCCTCTCAAGGGTGAGAGAAGGCCGAGTTTATTGGCAGTTAGTGAAATCTCAAGTGGTTGGCTTGAGGACTGGATGTAGGACTTCCATGTGGGAAGGGTCGAACCAGGATAAATCTCCTTGTGCACTTGTGTGATTGTTTCCGCCAATTTACACTTGAATCACACACTACACTAAATTCTAACAGATTTATTTAGTGGTTTTAATTTCAGATAAAATTTTTAAAAGCATAAGAAGTCCTATTCGCCCCCCTCTAGGACATCATTAGTGCCATCTCGATCCAACAAGTGGTATCAGAGCAAGGTCTTCTCAGAAGAATCTAAAGATTTGAGAAGAGATGGCAGATGAAGCTCACAATTAAGGCTAGTCTGTTACAAGCCACCATCCTTGTTGGTGAGGATTATCAGTATTGGAAGATGTGGATAAAGTGCTTCATCAGAGGCACAAATTTTGATCTGTGGCAGGTAATAGAACATGGTGATTTCCAAATTATTGGTGAGTCCTCTTCTGGTCTTCAATAGCTGATAAAAGAAATATGTCTCTAAATTATAAGGCTAAAAATTATCTTTAATGTGCCCTCTCTAAAAAGGAATTCAATAGATTGTCTACTTGTAGAACTGCAAAAGAATGTGGGATAAATTACAAGTTATATATGAAGGAACTGATAGAATTAAACAAACTTGAATAAACATTTTTGTATCTCAATATGAACAATTTAAAATGCTTCCTAATGAAAACATTACTAAATGTATAATCTCTTTTCCAACATAATATTAGGACTAAGTTCTCTAGGAAAGAAAATGCCAAATGCTTTAAAGGTTGCAGATTCCTTTTCATCTGAAGACTCCAAAGAAAAATTAGATGACAGTGATGATGAGGCAATGTTGTCAAGAAATTACAAAGAATCCTTGCCAAGAAGAAGAAGTTCGGCTTCAAGAGATTTTTCAAGAAAGATGAAAAGGAGCAACCTTCTACGAATGCAACCAACCTGGACATTACAAATCTGAATGTCCTAAGCTGAAGAAGAAGGATCAAGCAGAAAGATCTGACAAGAAGAAAGGAAAAGAAAAGAAGTTTAGAAAATACAAGAAAAAGGCAATGGCAGCAACATGGGATAATGAGAGGCCACCAGTTCAGACTACTCAAGCTCTAATCTAAAGAAGAAGAAAAGGCAAATCTAGCCCTCATGGCAGGACTGGATCAGGTAAATTTCGAAACCTCTTTTAGTTCTTGTTCTGAATCTGATAATCTTGAAGATGCCTTCAATGAATTATATGAAAAATATAAAACAGTAGTCAAACAAATGAAGATAGTTAAACTAAATTTGCTAAACCAAGAAAAGGCTAACACCTTTCTGAAAAATGAAGTAGAGAGGTTAGGACAAAGTCTAAGTGAAACCAAAAGAGCAAATGATTATTATGTGAAGATTTAAAAATAAAAATAGTAAAATCATGGAAATGGAATCAAACTTAAAAGAACTTAAGAATGAAGAAAAAATAACAGAGGAAAATAACTACCTAAGAGCTACTATAGAGAAAATCTCCAACTATGAAACATCTCTGTTTGTTAGATTAAAAGGCTCTAGGACTGATTAAAAAAAATGGAGTAGGATATACACCTCCTCACAATGAAGAAAATGTTGTGTATCCAGAAAAATATCGAACACCTAAATTTGTAGTAGAAAAGGAATTAAAAACCACAAAAGGTAATCAGCATATTATAAACAAAAACAAAGCTTAACAACACTGCACACATAAAGAATGCTTTTGATTTGTTGTAGTCACTGCAATCAATTAGGACACACTGTCAACACATGCACTACCAGACATTTGCGCTGGATTCCTAAGACTAACCATCAAGGACCCAAGAAAATTTGGGTACCAAAAGTTACAACTTAATTTTATTTACAGGGTCGGCTGAGAGCATCCAAATGGTATTTGGATAGTGGGTGCTCAAGACATATGACATGTGATAGGAAGTTGTTTACAAGCTTCAGAGATGAAAGTGGTCAAGTCACTTATGGAGATAATGGTAAAGGAAAAGTCTTAGGATGTGGGATAGTTAGAACTAAAGAAAAGAATTTGATTGAAGATGTCATGTATGTAGAAGGACTGAAGCATAACCTCATAAGTATTAGTCAGTAATGTGATAAGGGTCATTAGTAAAATTTCAGAATGATAGATGTATTATTCAAAGGATGGAAAAACTATGTTTGAAGCTCAAGGAGTAAAGAATCTGTACACATTAGCTAGTAAACGAAAGAAGTGAATCTATATCTTGCAACTACCAAGAGTGAAGAACCTGATTTGTGGCATAGAAGATTGGGACATGCAAGCACTTCAGTGATCAAGAATTGATTAAGCATGACCTAGTTGAAGGTCTTCCAAAGATGAAGATGAGAAATCCAGAATATGTTCAGCTTGTGCAAAAGGAAAGAGACCAAGACTTCATTTCTGTAGCACCCCGGAAATTTAGTGATTTAAAATTTTAGAAATAAAGGAGAATAAATAAATTCCATAATTTTTGGAATGATAAAACTTACGTACCATTATCGTACGAGAGAAAACACATCGGAAAATTCCGTAAAAATTATAGATCAACCCTAAATATCGTCCCTAAGTGTTCCACGAAGAAATTCGTGCAACAAAAAAAAAAAAAAAAACCTTATTGGGCAAGTGTACATCACACGTGACAAATTACCCGAATTTAGAAACTAAGTCGGAAAATTGTTAACGCGGAAAAAATAACCCGACCATAGATTAAGTAAACATGTTGGAGAGGCTTCCAATATCATGTATTAATAACCCATTAACAATATTGGGCCAATAGAGCACATTTGGCCAAAGGATAAAAATAGGGACAAGAAAATACCCAGAAATTCGTGTATGTAATTATGCAGTGATTTGGGAGGGCAAATTAGGGTTAAAATTAGTGGTAATGGCCATGCATGGCAACCCAATCGTGGCCAACCCTGTAGGACACCTTCCCATGGTGTAGCTACCTCCTTTGGGTGGGCAAATCCCAGATTTTGGAAGGTAGAAAGTAGAATTCGCAGCCCCTTTCCTAGTCCCATTAGGACATGTAAATACACCCTAAATCTATAAGAACTCATCACTAAACTCTTGGGGAAGGTTGGCAATGAGTTGGGGTCATTTGGAGGCAGCTAGGGCTTCAGAGGACGAGGAGAAGGCTGGGAACCGGAGCTTCATCCCCCTTCATCCTCTGCTGCGTCCAGAACGTCAACTGGTCTTAGATCATCATAAAGGTAGGTGTTCTTGAGCCAAGATTAAAGAAAACCTATACCATCTTGTAGAGCTTCGAGTCTATGTTCATTTGCACTTGATTTGCCCATTTTCATGGAGTATACATGGAGTATTAGTCGTTTTCCCTAAGTTGTGCACAGTTAGGGCTTTCTCCATTCTTCTTATTTTACACACGCAATTTGATACCGAATTAGACTAAACTCCCTTCATGAAAGTTATTCTACTCGTAGTCCTGATCATCTTTTTTGTTTAATGTTTTGTCTAAATATCATTGGTTAGAGAGTTATAAGTGTGGTAAGAGGGTTTCTGCATGAAGCTATGTCTACAGATTTCACTTGACTTCCACGTTTGAGTTTGACCTGATCAAAGCCTATCAAACCCTCATTATTTTCTAATTTCGATTTACTGGAAGCACCTTGGCATGTCTAGATTAGTTAAACTATTCGCTATTTTGTTTTTTTCCATGCACTGTACAATTTGTTCTCTATTTTGAAGCACCATGTTTCAATATGAGGCAGTTCTGAACAGCAATCCAAGACAGATCAGAACTCTGCCAGGCTCAGGCGCAGACCCTGTGAACGCGACAGCCCGATAAGCCGCGTTCACAAGGTCCGTCGCGACAGAGCGCTCTATCGCCATCTGATCGTGACAGTCCTATCGTCGCGATCTTCTGACCAGACACTCGCGACCCTTATTGGGGTCCGTCGCGACCTGACCCCGGGTCTGATAGCCTTGTCGCCTTTGTCATATATACCCATTGCGATTTGCCTGCCTGATCTGACAAGCCTGTCGCGATCCTTACAAGGCATTGTCGCGTTCTGATCTGACCCGTCGCTACCTTTACAAGTGACCGTCGCGATCTCCAGAGTTTTTACATAAAACCGCGTGTTTTCTTGCAAATCTTACCGTATATACCCGAGGTCTGTTTAACATGATATTCAGTGTGTGAATTGCATGCCTTGGATCCGATCATTATATGATGTCTACTAGCATGTGCATGATGTTATATAGTATGCATGGATCTAAAAGCAATCAACCCATTGAAAAACGGTAATGATATGAATATGATCCAAATGTGTAATTATGATTGACCTTATGTTCATTGGATTTTCTTGTGATCTTACTTATTGTCAATTGATACGATAGAATATGATATGAATGTGGGGATGAATACATATTAGTATGACCTGTTAGTGGAGTTTATATCATGATTTGCATATGAGTTTCAATAGTTATATGCTTTCCGATGTTCCATTATTATTTGTCAATTGCATACATGTTAGGAATGATTCGTGACTCATCACTTACACATTTGCACGATTAGGCACACACCCTCTTGGGGAATTGAGAGCTCTCTGCCAGTCATTTCGAATCAGCAAGACTAGCGATCTTTTCCTTAAGACCTCCGTAAGTCTCCGCTCTCTATGGATTCCCATATAGAGGCCGAGCTGGTTGTACCATGAAGTACCCTGGAGATAGAGAGCACATGTTCCGCGTGCGATCTGTCATTAGTCATCCTCATGTCAAGACATTAACGAATTATGAAACATAAGAGACGTCGTTATACTGTCCGTTTGTCTCTTGAGTTTTTGTCATAATTTGACTCTATGAATGATCATGTCTTTCTTACTATGAGCTTGTCATTGAAACTCCGTGGCCATAATATGAATATATTTGTTCGGCACAATATGGGACTTCGGTCCATTTGACCAATGCTTGTGCAATAGGGGCCCTATCTGGTCCTGGGGAAGAGTGCCCCAACGTACTCATTAATCGCGGGAGTATGGACTTGTGGTGCTTGGCATGGCACTGATACAATATGCAAGCTTTGTGAGAATGTGCCTTTGTTTGATATGATAAGTTTGATTTGATATGATGTGATAAGATTTGATAAGATACGTCTGACCATGTGAATACATGATATCTGTACGAATATGGCCAATTCTTTTGATATGATTCTACTCTTAAAATATCTGTCCATTGCATATGCAATGCGATATTTGATTTGATATGTCATCCGTTCTATTCAACTTGTTAGAAAAGCATGCATTGTCATCATATTCATGTGCATATCTGCCTACTTAAAATGTTACTCATGTATATAGTGCCCGCACAATATTGAGATGTAAATCCTACTGAGCTAGTTCGCTCACCCTATCATCCTGCCCTTTTCAGGTAGTGATGAGGAACCAGAGAGTTAGATGGGGCAGGGCAAGAGTGATGAGCACCCGACGTTGAGAATGAAGTATTAGGAATAGGTATTTGAATAGTCTATTTATTAGCGACACATTTTCATTTGAATAATGACCCTTTGGTTGGTTCTTCTTATGTAAGGTTGTAACTAGTTGAATGGAATGAAATAAAGTATACCTTTGGTGATCAGTCATAGCCTCAAATGTGTTATTATATTCAATTGTGACTCTGCGCTATTCAACTGTGATACGCCTATTTTTATCGTTCACGTCTCTCGGTATTTATTCCGCTGCTAAATATCGGGGCGTGACAGTTGGTTTCAGAGCCTAAGTTTAGGGTCCATGGGAATAGGAATATAGAATGAAAGTAGATCACACGAGTCAAAATCTGTCATACCTAATGTGAGCTTGGGTAGAACCATGGGAATAGAAGTCACATGTGATATATTTAGATGACTGACTTATATTATTATCTTGAAGGTACTTATTACCTCAATGGCCGCTGAACGTGCACAGGCTAGGAACATGCAACAAACAATACAGAACTTGACTCAGGCTATCCTACAAGCCACCCAGGTTGGAGGTAACCGCGGAGCCGGTGATCTCCATCAGAATTTTTGGAATATGGATCCGCCTAGGTTTGAAGGGAGTACTGACCCAGATGTTGCTGAACACTGGGTTAAGGAAATTGAAAGGATATTCAGGGTCATGTAATGCACGGACCAGAACAAAGTACTACTGGCGACTTTCCAATTGGGAAAGGATGCCAGGGCATGGTGGGAGTCGGTAGAAGCAACACTGAATGGCCAGCAACTGACATGGGCTCAGTTCATTGAGCAATTCAACACCAAATACTTTTCTGAGAGGGTCCAGGAATGGAAAGCAGCCGAATTTGTAGCTTTACAGTAGAGAGGACTCAATGTGGCCGAGTATGAGGCCCAATTCTCTCGTCTGTCCCGATATGCTGTTCACTTGATTGCGACAGAAAGGATGAAGGCAAAATGCTTTCTGAATGGCTTGAGGCCCCAGTTCATCACTCAACTGGCGCCAATGGACATTCAAACCTATGCTGACATGCTAAAGAAGGCTCAGTTACTGAGGATGCCATGGAGACTGCGGAAAGAATTAAGGAAAATCCGTGAAAAGGGAGCAAGTGTCTTCTATAGGAAGGTATCAGCCGACCATTGGGAAGAAAAGGCCCAGTGGCGGAGTAAATGAACCAGCTGATAAAAAGCCAAAGCAGTTAGGTAAGCAGATAGTGGTGACAATGGTGAAAGGTGCAAACACTGTGACAAAGCTAGTCACCGGTCTGAACAATGCTGGAGAGCGCAAGGGAGATGCCTGCGCTATGGTAGTCGTGACCACAGAATCTCAGACTGCCCAATGCTGAAAGAACAAGCCCCTCAGGACAAGCATCTGAATGGACAGAAGAGGTAAGGCCGTTTGCAAGCTATTCAAGAACCTGAAGCTACTGAAGAAGGAGGTATCGTGGAAGGTACACTTACTATTCTTTCCCGACCTGCATATGTTCTCTTTGATATGGGAGCTACGCATTCCTTATATCTCAAACATTTGTTGATACCCTACCTGTGAAACCCGTCCCAATGAAATTCGGAATAGTTGTGTCAACCCCGATTGGTCCTGGTACCAATCTTACAAACCATATGCCATCTAGTGAAGTGTTGATTGAAACCTAAAACCTACCAGCAAATTTAATATGTATGGATATGGAGGGGTATGATGTGATACTGGGAGCAACTGGTTGTCTGAACATGGGGCTAGTATCAACTGCAGGAGAAGTCGGGTAACCTTTAGCCATTTCCCAAAACTAGTGTTCACAAGGGATAGAAACTGCAGTAGATTGTCACTTATCTCTGCACTACAAGTCAAAAGGATGATGAGGAAAGGTTGATGGCCTTTCTTGCTGCTGTTGTCATCACAAAGAAGGAGTCAAAGTTGAGGACATCCATGTTGTCAGCGAATACGCTGATGTTTTTCCTGAAAAACTTGCCAGGAATCCTCCTGAGCGAGAGGTCGATTTTACCATCGAATTGGTCCCCTAGAGCAGCACCATATCTAGGGCACCATATAGAATGTCCCCTGCAGAACTGAAGGAATTAAAAGAGCAATTGATGGAACTATTAGAGAAGGGATTCATCCGACCAAGTACATCACCATGGGGTGCACCTGTCCTCTTTGTCAAGAAGAAAGATGGGTCAATGAGGCTGTGTATAGACTACAGGCAACTAAACTAGTTAACCATCAAGAACAAATATCCCTTGCCAAGAATTGATGAGTTGTTTGATCAATTATCTGGAGCTAAATACTTCTCTAAAATAGATCTCAGATCCGGCTATCACCATTGAGGATCAAAGGAGAAGACATTCACAAGACAGCCTTCCGAAGTAGGTATGGGCATTATGAATTTATGTTATGCCTCCGGACTAACAAATGCCCCTGCAGTTTTCATGCAGTTGATGAATAGCATTTATCGCCCATATCTTGATAAATTTGTGGTGGTATTCATCGATGATATATTGATCTATTCCAAGACAAAGGAAGAGCATGAGGAGCATTTGAGGATTTCATTACAGATTTTAAGGGAGAATAAATTATATGCCAAGCTAAGTAAATATAAATTCTGGCTTGAGGAGGTATCCTTTTTAGGGCATGTGGTAACTAAGGATGGTATCGCTGTTGATCCATCAAAGGTTGAGGCTGTACTGAAATGGGAAAGACCGACAAGCGTCACAGAGATCAGGAGCTTTCTAGGATTAGCAGGATATTATCGAAGGTTTATAAAGGATTTCTCAAAGATTGCAGTGCCATTAACCAAGCTGACCCGAAAGGAAAATCCATTTGTGTGGACCGATGAATGTGAAGAAAGCTTTAACAACTTGAAGAAGTGTCTGACTACTACTCCTGTCCTCTCCTAACCCACTGAAGAGGGAGGATTTGAAATTTATTCAGATGCTTCTGGAATAGGTCTGGGATGCGTCTTAATGCAACAAGGAAAGTAATAGCATATGCCTCAAGGCAGTTTAAGATCCACGAAGTGAACTACCCGGTTCATGACCTGGAGTTAGCAGCTGTAGTATTCGCCTTGAAAATTTGGAGGCATTATATCTATGGTGAGCAATTTAAAGTCTTTCTGACCACAAGAGTTTGAAATACTTATTCTCATAGAAGGAGCTTAACATGAGACAAAGAAGGTGGTTAGAGTACCTTAAGGACTTTAACTTTTCCATTCAATATCACCCTGAGAAAGCCAATGTAGTGGCAGACGCTCTAAGTAGACAACCAGGAGCTATGCTAGCCAGTATGATGCTAGGCGAATGGAAGTTACTGGAGCAATTTGAAAGCTTGAACTTAGACATGAGAATGAAGGAAAAACAAGTAATGATTTCCAATCTCCAGACACAATCCGATCTACTGAGCGAAATCAAGGAGAAACAAGGAGAGGAGCCATTCTTAGTTGAGATCAGGGAGAAGCTAGAACAAAGACCTGACTTTACTCTATCAGCTGAGGGAAGATTACTATTTCGAGGTAGAACATGTGTCCCTGATCACGGAGAACTCAAGAAGAGGTTATTAAAGGAAGCTCACCAGTCCAAGTACACGATTCATCCTGGATCAACAAAGATGTACCAAGACTTACAAAGGTCGTACTGGTGGCCAAACATGAAGAGGGATGTGGCCAATCATGTGTCATACTGTTTAACATGCATGAAATTCAAGGCCGAGCATTTCCGTACAGCTGGTGGACTGCTGCCACTAGAAATCCCGGAATGGAAGTGGGATAGCATCGGTATGGACTTTATCATGGGATTGCCCAAGACTAGAGGTAGTATGGATGCAATGGGTAATAGTTGATCGATTGACTAAGTCGGCTCACTTCTTCTTGCCGATTAAGAGTACCTGGTCAGTGGATGTATTGGTTGCACTATATGTTAAGGAAGTAGTTAGATTGCATGGGGTTCCATCTAACATAATATCGGATCGGGACCCTAGATTTACTTCACACTCCTGGAAGGGTTTACAAGCACAATGGTACTAAACTAAACTTTAGTACTGCCTTCCATCCTCAAACTGATGGACAACCGAGAGGACCAATCAAATTGTGGAAGATATGCTTCGTGCTCTGGTGCTAGATTTTAGAGGTCGATGGATGATCAGTTGTACCTGATGGAGTTTGCATATAACAACAGCTATCAGGCAAGTATCAAGATGGCACCGTTTGAAGCCTTATATGGCAGAGTTGCAGATCACCCCTTTGTTGGGAAGAGGTTGGGGAGAACCAATGGTTTGGACCCGACTTAATTGAGGCGACTGTCAGAAAGGTTCAAATTGTCAGGGAACGTCTAAAGATAGCACAATCTAGGCAGAAGAGTTATGCAGACAAGAGAAGGAGAGAACTAGAATTTCAGGTTGGCGAACATGTTTTCTTGAAGGTCTCACCTTCAAGGGGAATTCAAAGATTTGAGATCAAAGGAAAGTTGAGTCCCAGATTCATTGAACCATTTAAAATTCTGGAAAGGATTGGTCAGGTGGCGTATAGACTGGCACTACCTCCACAGCTGGCGAATGTACATAATGTGTTCCACATATCCATGCTGAGGAAGTACTTATTCAATGCCGACCATGTAATCACCTTGAGGACTTGGAGATTCGGAGGACCTGGCTTATGAAGAGAAGCCGATCAAACTTTTGGATCGGAAGATTCAACGACTCAGGAATCGTACCATACCTATGGTGAAGGTCCAATGGAGTCGAGATGGAGCTACTAATGCTACCTGGGAAACAGAGGAAAGAAAGAAGAAAAACCACCCAGAACTATTCTCAGGTATGAACTACACCATCATGTGTAAATTTGGGGACCAAATTTCTTAAGTGGGGGAGGATGCAACATCTGGTACCATTATCGTACGAGAGAAAACACATCAAAAATTCCGTAAAAATTATAGATCAACCCCAAATATCGTCCCTAAGTGTTCCACAAAGATTCGTGCAACAACAAAAAAAAAAACCGTATTGGCCAAGTGTACGTCACACGTGATAAATTACCCGAATTTAGAAACTAAGTCGGAAAATTGTAACGCGGAAAAAATAACCCGACCATAGATTAAGTAAACATGTTGGAGAGGCTTCCAACATCATGTATTAATAACCCATTAACATATTGGGCCAATAGAGCACATTTGGCCAAAGGATAAAAATAGGGACAAGAAATACCAAGAAATTCGTGTATGTAATTATGCAGTGATTAGAGAGGGCAAATTAGGGTTAAAATTAGTGGTAATGGCCATGCATGGCAACCCAAATCGTGGACAACCCTATAGCACACCTTCCCATGGTGTAGCTACCTCCTTTGGGTGGGAAAATCCTAGATTTTGGAAGGTAGAAAGTAGAATTCGCAGCCCCTTTCCTAGTCCCATTAGGACATGTAAATACACCCTAAATCTATAAGAACTCATCACTAAACTCTTGGGGAAGGTTTGGCAACGAGTTGGGTCGTTTGGAGGCGGGCTAGGGCTTCAGAGGAGGAGGAAGGCTGGGAACCGGAGCTTCATCCCCCTTCATCCTCTGCTGTGTCTAGAACGTCGACTGGTCTTAGATCTTCATAAAGGTAGGTGTTCTCGGGCCAACATTAAAGAAAACCTATACCATCTTGTAGAGCTTCGAGTCTATGTTCATTTGCACTTGATTTTCCCATTTTTCATGGAGTATACATGGAGTATTAGTCATTTTCCCTAAGTTGTGCATAGTTAGGGCTTTTTCTGTTCTTCTTATTATGCATGCGATTTGATACTGAATTAGACTAAACTCCCTTCATGAAAGTTATTCTACTCGTAGTCCTGATCATCTTTCATGTTTAACATTTTGTCTAAATGTCATTGGTTAGAGAGTTATAAGTGTGGTAAGAGGGTTTCTGCATGAAGCTACGTCTGCAGATTTCACTTGACTTCCACGTTTGAGTTTGACCTGATCAAAGCCTATCAAACCCTCATTATTTTTATAATTTCGATTACTAGAAGCACCTTGGCATGTCTAGATTAGTTAAACTAGTTTCGCTATTTTCCATGCATTGTACATTTGTTCTCTATTTTGAAGCACCATGTGTCAATATAAGGCAATTCTGAACCGTAATCAAAGATAGATCAGAACTCTGCCAGGCTCAGGCGCAGACCCTGTGAATGCGACGGCCCAATAGGCCGCGCTTACAAGGTCCGTCGCAACAGAGCACTCTGTCATGATCTGATCGCGACAGTCCTATCGTCGCGATCTTTTGACCAGATAGTCGCGACCCTCATTGGGGTCCGTCGCGACCTGACCCCGGGTCTGATAGCCCTGTCGCCTTTGTCATATGTACCCGTCGCAATTTGCCTGCCTGATCGGACAAGCCTGTCGCGATCCTTACAAGGCACTGTAGCGTTCTAATCTGACCCGTCGCTACCTTTACAAGTGACCATCACGATCTCAGGATTTTACATAAACCACCCGTTTTTCTTGCAAATCTTATCGTATATACCCGAGGTCTGTTTAACATGATATTAGTGTGTGAATTGCATGTCATGGATCCGATCATTATATGATGTCTACTAGCATGTGCATGATGTTATATATATGCATGGACCTAAAAGCAATCAACCCATTGAAAAACGGCAATGATATGAATATGATCCATGTGTAATTATGATTGACCTTATGTTCATTGGATTATCTTGTGATCTTACTTATTGTCAATTGATACGATAAGAATATGATATGAATGTGGGGATGAATACATATTAGTATGACCTGTTAGTGGAGTTTATATCATGATTTGCATATGAGTTTCAATAGTTATATGCTTTCCGATGTTCCATTAATTATTTGTCAATTGCATACATGTTAGGAATGATTCGTGACTCGTCACTTACACACTTGCATGATTAGGCACACCCCTCTTGGGGAATTGAGAGCTCTCTGCCGGTCATTCCGAATCAGCAAGACTAGCGATCTTTTCCTTAAGACCTCCATAAGTCTCCACTCTCTATGGATTCCCACATAGAGGCCGAGCTGGTTGTACCATGAAGTACCCTGGAGATAGAGAGCACATGTTCCGCGTGCGATCTGTCATTAGTCATCCTCATGTCAAGACATTAACGAATTATGAAACATAAGAGACGTCGTTATACTGTCCGTTTGTTCTCTTGATTTTTGTAATACCTTGACTCTATGAATGATCATGTCTTTCTTACTATGAGCTTGTCATTGAAACTCCGTGGCCATAATGAATATGTTTGTTCGGCACAATATGGGACTTCGGTCCATTTGACCAATGCCTGTGCAATAGGGGCCCTGTCTGTCCTGGGGAAGAGCGCCCAATGTACTTATTAACCGCGGGAGTATGGACTTGTGGTGCTTGGCATGGCACTGATACGATATGCAAGATTTGTGAGAATGTGCCTTTGTTTGATATGATAAGTTTGATTTGATATGATGTGATAAGATTTGATAAGATACGTCTGACCATGTGAATACATGATATCTGTACGAATATGGCCAATCTCTTTTGATATGATTCTACTCTTAAAATATCTGTCCATTGAATATGCAATGCGATATTTGATTTGATATGTCATCCGTTCTATTCCTCTATTCAACTTGTTAGAAAAGCATGCATTGTCATCATATTCATGTGCATATCTGCCTACTTAAAATGTTAATCATGTATATTAGTGCCCGCACAATATTGAGATGTAAATCCTACTGAGCTAGTTCGCTCACCCTATCATCCTGCCCTTTTCAGGTAGTGATGAGGAACCAAGGAGTCGGATGGGGCAGGGCAAGAGTGATGAGCACCCGACGTTGAGAAGATGAAGTATTAGGAATAGGTATTTGAATAGTCTATGTATTAGCGACACATTTTCATTTGAATAATGAACCCTTTTGGTTGGTTCTTCTTATGTAAGGTTGTAACTAGTTGAATGGAATGAAATATATACCCATTGGTGATCATGTCATAGCCTCAAATGTGTTATTATATTCAATTGTGACTCTGCGCTATTCAACTGTAATACGCCTATTTGTATTGTTCACGTCTCTCAGTATTTATTCCGCTGCGAAATATCGGGGCGTGACAATTTCAGTCCAAAACAATTGTCACAACTTCCAAGCCTTTAGAGCTAATTCATATGGATTTATTTGGACCTATAAGAATAGTTAGTCTTGGAGGAAAGGTATATGGCTATGTAATAGTAGATGACTACTCAAGATATACTTGGGTATCATTCTTGGAAGACAAATCAAAACCTTTTCAGCTTTTCTGAAGTTCAGCAATGTAGTACAAAAGATCAGAAATTTTAGATTGTCACCATCAGATCTTATCATGGTGGAGAATTCAAGAATGAAGAGTTGATAATTCTGTGAAGAGAATGGAATTGAACATAATTTTTCTACACCAAGAACACCTCAACAAAATGGAGTAGCAGAAAGGAAAAATAGAACACTGCTAGACATGGCCAGAACTATGCTCACATAATACAATTTACCAAGATATTTCTAGGCAGAAGCAGTCAACACAGCTTGCTACATCATCACAGGTGTATGATCAGACCAATTCTAAAGAAGGCCCCATATGAACTTTACAAAGAAAAGAAGCCCAATCAGTCATCTTCGACCTTTTGGCTATAAGTGTTTCATCTTGAATAATGGTAAAGATAATTTAGGAAGCTAGATGCTAAAAGTGATGAAGGATTTTTATTAGGATATATTTCAAAACCTAGGGATATAAAGTTTTTAATATGAGAACTTTAACTATAGAACAAATTGTTCATATATTATTTGATGAAACTAACCCTTCTATCAAAAGAATAGAAGAAGAAGAAGAGTGTTGAAGATTTGTGCAGGGATCTAGAGAAAACATCTCTTGAAGATGAAGAAAAAGAAGAAGAAAAGGAAGATCCTCCACTAGAAGAACTTCAACAGCAAGAAGAACAACAAGAAGGACTGCCAAGAGAATTGAGGTATCACATAGATCATCCAAGAGAGAATATAATAGGTGATACTCAAGATAGGGTAAGAACAAGAGGTATGAACATTCCTTGTGATTTTATGCTTTAGTTTCTCAAATTGTGCCTAGGACAATCGATGATGCACTCGTTGATGAATCTTGGATCATTGCTATGCAAGAGAAACTTAATCAGTTCCATTCCAACGCAGCCAGGTTTAGACTCTTGTTCCTAGACCTTCTGACCATCCAGTTATTGGGACTAGATGGGTCTTCAAAAACAAAATGGATGAATCATGAGTAATGACCAGGAACAAGGCCAGACATGTAGCACAAGGATATTCCCAAGAGGAAGGCATTGATTTTGATGAAACTTATGCCCCAGTAGCTAGATTAGAGGCAATCAGAATTCTGTTAGCATATGCATGCTCTCTAAACATCAATTTATTTCAAATGGATGTTAAAAGTGTTTTTCTAAATGGTTTTATAAAACAAGAAGTTTATGTTGAGCAACCACCTGGTTTTGAAGATACTAAATATCCAAATCATGTTTTCCGTTTAAAGAAATCACTATATGGTCTGAAACAAGCTCCAAGAGCTTGGTATGAAAGATTAAGTGCTTATCTTATATCACATAATTTTGTAAGAGGTAAAGTTGATAGCATACTATTTATCAAGAAATTTTCAGATAGAATCTTAATAGTGCAAATATATGTTGATGATATTATATTTGGTTCTACTAATGAATCACTTTGTAAATTCTTTGAAAACCTTATGCAAAGTGAGTTTGAAATGGGCATGATGGGTGAGCTTAATTATTTTCTTGGGTTGCAAATTAAGTAGATCAAGGAAGGTACTCACATTTGTCAAACCAAATACATTTGAGATTTACTTTCTAAATATGGCTTTGACAAATGTAAGCCCTTAGGAACACCCATGAGCTTAGGAATTAAGTTAGATAGTGATCCATTTGGCAAGAAAGTAGATCAAAAGGTCTATAGAGGCATGATAGGATCACTACTATATCTTACTGCTAGTAGACTAGACATAATGTTCAATGTATGTTTGTGTGCAAGATTTCAAGTTGATCCTAAAGAATCTCATGTTCATGTTGTTAAAAGAATTTTTAGATATCTTATAAATACAAGTAAATTGGGATTATGGTATCCCAGATGTTCAGATTTCAATTAATTGGATATAGTGATGCTGACTATGTTGGATGCAAAATAGATAGAAAAAGTACCAGTGGTACTTGTCATTACTTGCAGGTTGCTTGATATCTTGGTCTTCCAGAAAGGAAAATTCAGTGGCATTGTCCACAACATAAGTTGAATACATTGTAGCTGGAAGTTGCTATACTCAACTGTTGTGGATCAAACACCAATTGGAAGACTATGGTCACATACTTCAAGAAATTCCAATGATGTGTGACAATACACAATTTGACCAAAAATCCTATACAACACTCAAGAACAAAATATATTGAGGTTAGACATCACTTCATCAAGGACCATGTAAGTAATGGTAACATTTTACTTGATTTTGTTTCAACAGAAAATCAACTTGCTGATATTTTTACCAAACCTCTTCCTGAAGATAGATTTACATCTATTAGAGGAGAAATAGGTATGTGTAATCCTGATTAAAGTAATGTGAAAATTTTCGTGTCGAATTGTATGATAAGCTTTCTCTGTGAATTTTTTTTTTAAGTCCTAGAACTGCGACTCTTGTAGTCGGAGACATAATCCGACTCATGTTAAAATAATGTATTCGACTCTAATAGTCGGAGACACAATCCGACTTCCTAGAGTCAAAGTCTGAAAAGGTGCGTATTAATTTAAAATAATAAATGAAATTAAGACACATTTATTACGCAACGGTTCAATCAATCAATCGCATCCGTTCACCCTGAAATCTCTGGTCAGTTTCTTTTCAACCTCTTTATTAGGATAATCCCTTTCTGTCCGAAGACACCCTTTCAAACTCTCTCCAACTCTCCTGTCATCTTCCTCCTCTTCGTGCCTACACTGTTCATCTCCGGAACCCTCTTCAGAGCTTCTGCGGATTTCCTCATCTGCTCTAAGACAGGTAGGCTCTTTGTTCTCTAAACTACATTTCTTTCACTCCTTTGAAGTTCCCTGAATCTTCTCTATCTCTTTTCTGTCTAGATGGCATCCTCCAAGGCTTTTGAGGGAACCATGTTCACCCCTGAGCAGTTCCAGCGCCTTTCCCTTGCAAAGTTTTCCATCTGTCCAGGGAAGGTTGTAGACTTTTCTCAGTTGCATGGCAACTTAGGATGGGTAGCTGAAACCTAGAGGAGATGGGCTGGGCTAGACTGTGCAGGATTTATGAACCCTCCTTCGAAAGTGCCTTAAGGCATTCTTTGTCACCCTTCAAGTCTCCTCAGAAAGTCCAGTCACTAGATATGTGAAAGGGACCAAGGTTACTGTTTCTGAAGAACTTTTGATGGAAATTTTAGGTTGTTCCAACTTCGGGCACAAGCTTAGTGAGATTGTTCCTTTGGATAAGAAAAAAATGGGAATTATTGGAAGCCTGGGGACTGTTAGCAAGAAAGGACTCTTGGTCAATGAGTTGTCAGCAGAAAAGAGACTCATCCATTCAGTGATCACCAACATTGTCACACCCAAGGCTGGTACCCACTCATCCATTACAGCTAGAGATGGTAGTTTATTGTTTTGGGCTATTCAAGGGATAAGGTCAACCTACCAGCAGTTATTTTGGATAAAATGATAGCATCAAAGAATTTGCAGGAGTCCCTCCCATATGGACCACTGCTATCTTTGATTTTAAAAGATTTTCAGTGGATTTGAGTGAAGAAATTTCATCAGGCGTGAAAGAGAAGATTGGCCTATCCACATTAAGGAGAAGACATTACATCTTAGAAACAAGGGTCAGAATTTATGGGTTAAGGAATCTGTACCGCAGTGCACCCATGAAATGTTTCCTGATAAAGCACTGGACATATCATTTGTTCCAGAAAGTCAACAACAAGAGAAGCCAGAGAGAAGAAGTGAGAATGGAAGCCAATGTTCAGGAAGAAGAGCAACAAGAATCTCATCAGTTTGAAGAGCATTTTCAGCAAAGTCAAGTTCCGGTCTCCCGTCCAAAACAAGATACACTAGAAGAGACAATCAATCAAGTGCTAAGAAAGATAAAAGGAAAAGGAGTAGCACAAGATCAAGATGATATTCCCAGGACTACTCCATCAATACAAGAATTTGAAGAAAGACAGCACCTTTCCCCCCCTTCTCAGTTTGAGACCCGGCCAAGGTCTCAGGGGGAGAGTAGCAACAGTTTGAACTCAATATTGGATTTACTGACCAAGCAACAAGAAAGCTTGTCAGTGCTTCAGTTGCAAGTGGAATTTCTAGATGCCAAGTTTGATGGTTTGGCAGATGAGGTCAAGCAAATGTAGGACCTCTTACTTCAGTTAGTGTGCCAACAGGGCACTCATCAGCCATCTACACCTTCATCCACCCATCAAGAAGAGTAGCAACCAGTTCAACAACACCAAGAGCACCATATCAGCAACAAATTGTTCAAGAAGAGCAAGAGCAAGAGCATCAACAGTAGCAACAAGAAAAAGAAGGAGCAACAGCCTAAGTAGCAGTCTGAGCAGCAGCTGCAGCAAGAGCAAGAGCAACAAAAAGTTTTGCCCCAATTGGCTATTGTGGAAGTTCAGCAGAAATCAGTGCCAGAGCAGCTTCCAGCAGCAGTAGTTGAGTAGCAGCCGAAATCCCCTCTGGAATCTAGGCCTAAAAGACCTTTAGAGTCTCAGGATTCTGATGTTGATGCTAGGTCCAAGGTCAAGACCTTTAAGAGGAAGGTGAAGTGAAGACTCCATAAAAATGGTAAACCTGTGTCCTCTTCTTCTTCTCCTCCTCCTCCTCCTGAACCAACTCCTTCTGCTCACACCTCTACCACTGATCCTGCTCCTCCTGAACCAGAACAACCCCCTACTTCCTCATCTCTTCCTACTGCACCCACTGCTCCCACTCCTTCCATTACTGAACAACCTCCACCTTCTACATCATCTGATCCTCCTCCCTCTACATTTATTCTAGAGGATCAGCCAATTGCCTCTGACAATACAAATTTCAAAATTTATCCTTTGAAATACCAATTCAAGCAATCCAAGGCAACCATTCCTCCTCTCCACACACAACCTCCAAATTTCTTTTCCTCTCTTCCTGCTGCCTCCTCGTCTTTAGCAGGCAGATCCACTCTTTCCCTTTCAGAAATACTTCCTAGTATTCAACTCTCATTAAAAGGTGGGCGCATGCTAAAAGACAACCCTGCCAAACTCCTTCCTCCGTTTTGGTATGCCTTCATTTACCACTCAGAACACCATATGAACCTGTTCATGGAATTTTTGTCCATCAGGGAATTCCTTGAAGTTCATGAAATGACAGGTTTCATGTTTGAAGATTGGCTTCCTACTCTTATTCATTCTACCCAAATCATATTATCTGATCTCGAGCTCATTTCTCAGAAATGCCATACTCTTAAATCCAAAGAGTTTCTTGAACTCTATCCTAGTGAAGCCACCAGGTACCAGTAAACCTTGTCCAGGAACCAATTTATGGATGTTAGTCTCCACCAGAATCTGAGGTTCTATGACTTGTCTGGAACTTCATTAGAGACCCCTGGCTAAGTACTCAAGGATGAAAGAATTTAATTTTGCCAGTGTTAATTGGGGCTGTCTGATGTTACTAAGGCCAATGGGAACATCTTATCAGAGGTCAGAGAGAAATCACCCCCTCCATGACAGTTGGATTACCATCTGGTTTGTATCCATCCTTGGTTGGTGCCATTTCATCAACAAAGGACTTTGCTCAGCTAATCTTTAACAGGCACATCCGGATAGCCTCCAGATTCAGAATCAAGTACAAATTAAAATTGTCTTTCCATAGGTTTGTGCTTATGCAAGCTCCAAAGAATTCCTAGCATTTGATGGATTTCCAGCTTTGTTTTGTTGAGTCTGAGTGGTTCACAGAAGATCAATGGGCAGTAGCTTATCCTAAGGATCATGCAGATTGTGAGAAGCTGAAGATTTCAGTCACTAAGTATCTTTGCAAAGCCTATAACGATCAGATCCCCCGTTCATTGCATTTGCCAAGCTCTTTATCCAGGTCTTAGATACTATTTTGTACCTACATCTTTACATTTCTGAATACAATCTATGTTGGTTTCTCAAATTCTGAATGCAATCTTTTTTTTGTTGTCTTACCTTTTATGTTAATGCCACAAAGGGGGAGAAAGAAGAAAGAACACAAATTCTTTAGGAGGTTATATGATCAAAGTTATATATATGATCAAAGTTATATCAAACTTTTACTGTATATTTAAAGATTTTTGTCATCAACAAAAAGGGGGAGAATTGTTGAGCAACTACCCCTAAGAAAATAATTTAAGATTATATAACTTGGTGTTTTTGTTATGACAAAACCTTTAAAACTTTCTACAAATTAAATATACATATCACAGAAAAACAGTTTGGACAAACTCTATCTCAAAAAAATTTCTAAGTCCACAGACATCAATTCGACTATCAACTCTGACTTCATAAAGTTGAATACTTCATTCTGGAATTCAACTCTCAGAAGTCGAATTCTTCTGTATCTGATTTCTGAAGTCGATTCTCTGTCTTGTTTTGTCAATCTCTATAGAAGTTGAAATCATTCTATCCGACTCCTAAAGTCGAATTATATCTTTCTAATGCATTTCTATCCGACTTTCAACGTCGAATGATGTAACTTCCAATGAAGTCAAATTAGTCTATTCTCATGTTTCTGTCTTCGACTCCTAGAGTCGAATTGCACTCTCTTCTGAATTCGACTTCACTGGCAAGTCCTGTACTTGTACTTTTTCTGTGAAGATACTATTTTATCAACTTATGAAATGTTGATTGCATACCATCTTATCTTCTTAATATGATTCTGTCAGAACCTACATTGACTGAATATTTCTTTCTCTATCTATCAAATTATCATTATTTAAATATATTCTGAAAAGATGAGACATTTATACTTAAAACAATCATCCAAAATTGTTTATGAATATATCTGAAACATTTATTCAAATGGGTCTCTTGCTTCATGACAGTAGTTCGAATTTTCTTCCAATAGAAGATATGTTGCATTTATTATTTTCATCCACATGGCATCTGACAGAGGCTCACCTACCACTGTCAGAACTTGTCCATACCTTTGTTTGCAAACTGTTTGTCCATCTTTTATTAGTCGGAAAAGCTATCTGGCTGAGGTTTCCATACTTTTTTTGTCTATGACTTACCTACCTCAGAAAGTATGGAGGTACACTATCCTTCTTGTCATGTCTTTGCTGCAGGATATTTATTGAAGCACGTTTTTAGCATGAAGCTTTCACAGTCTATTTAATTGGAAGTTGACCTCTTAGCTGTGAAGCTGCAAGCCTTGTCCAAGAAGCATTCGAAAGAAGCAAAGACAGAAGGACCTATGGATAACAAACTCAGCAAGCATCCAAAGGATCCAAGGTCTCTCCTCAAACGGCCAAATCTCTAACGGCCATTTTCAAATGGCTACATTCTACATGTAGATTATAAAAGAAGCCGACGTTTGAAAGGAGCAATAGACAATTTTCTTTCAGAGAACTGAACACCAAGAGTTGTGCTAGCATTCTCTTCAACACTCATTTGCCTTCTGCTAGCAAGAGAGCATTCACAAGCCTTCTCCAAGCTGCAAGTTAGAGAGCTCCATTCTTCATAAAATTCCTTACCTCTCATTAGTAACAGAAGTCTTGTTGTTTGGGTGGCAACTGTAATTGATTATTTGTTAGTCCACCCTTCTTGTTCAGAAAGGAGCTTGATTGCAATTCTTATGTTTTCTCCTTTATGGACTAAGTGTGTTTGCTCACTGTTTAAGGCAACGTGTCTCTACTTTTTATTTTGTGTAATTGTGTGGGAAGTTTTTCCTGCATTTCCCCTCTTGTGTAGGGAAGACCTTGTTGAAGGTAGAATTTGTACCCCTAGTAAGGGAAGACTTGCTTGGGAGCAAGTGGGCTTGTAATTCCTCTCAAGGTGAGAGAAGACAAGTTTATTGGCAGTTAGTGAAATCTCAAGTGGTTGGCTTGAGGACTGGATGTAGGACATCCATGTGGGAAGGGCTGAACTAGAATAAATCTCCTTGTGCACTTGTGTGATTGTTTCTGCCAATTAACACTTGAATCACACACTACACTAATTCTAACAGATTTATTTATTGCTGTTTAATTTCAGATATAAATTTTAAAAGCACAAGAAGTCCTATTCACCCCCCTCTAGGACATCATTAGTGCCATCTCGATCCAACACCATCATCATTCACACATTCCACAGTCTATATAGCAAATGTAAATAACCATTGTCCACAATTATACAAGTCCATATGAATAACATAATGACATTGTTCACATACTAATGAAAAGAAAGTGTAACTATGCAGCAATCTCCACAAGTGCAGCTACTCCTCTCGCTCGGAGTCGCTCCTCACTAAGTCCTCCTCTAGAATGGGAACACCTGTCTCACTTGTATGTTAAAGCAAGTATAAGTCTTCCAAAAGAAAGACCCAACAAGCAACCTAAAGGGACATCCTTACACATATCACATACATGCTATTCTTTTAACAATAATAGAAATACATGGCACATGCTTCATGACAATTAAGCATAACTAACCTACACATGCTTTCTACACATGATAATTAACTTGATTCATTATGCGAAATTCAATTCATATCATTTCATAATTCTACACAATTATATCATGGAATTTTTGCACATAGTAACCAACAATCCTAGCATGATATCTAACAATTTTATCATACTTTTATACACATATCCACATCTTTAGCTTATTATTTTAACATAAATAAATCACATTTACATAGTTTCACATATTTTCACATGTTAACACATTCACATAATACTATCACATGTTCACATTGCACATATTCACATTTTTCACACTTTTACACTTAATTGTCATGACACATAGTCCGAACCACCATAAAGAAGGACACACATTCACATAACACATACCCGTCACCTAGGCAATATAGTGACGAATCTTGGTAATATCACAGAAGCGGGAGAAACCCTCTCCACCCTAACCAGTGGTACTTGTCCACCTCCAGGATTTCATCCTGATGCCCACAGAATATCACATACACAATGAGCCTTCCCATAGGGACTTCACTATAGTACGGCTCCACAGCTTTCAATGGTAGCAGTGTCAATGTCGACACACATTACACATTATCTCACTTAATCACATGGTTTCTATAAGGCCCGTGATTTTTTTTTTTGGGTAATTGCTTGTGTGAATAATTTTATTGTGCTTAGTACTTATTTATATGTAATGCATGAATTAGTGTTATGATAATGTATACATTGTATATATGTATATATCTATGTGTGTGGTGTATATAGTTCTGCATGTTTTAAGTCTGTTCCGTCAACTAGTTGGCGTCAACATCATTGACGTTGACTGTGAATCGGCGGCAATATCGATGGACGCATATTCTGAATCGATGACCAGAGATGTTGATGTCAATCTCCCAGATCAGTTATGTTTTTCAGATCCGGAACATCTCTGGAAACACAGCCTTTTGTTTTAGAATCCGACCCCAACGGCTCTAAGCCTTACCGAAACACATCTCCGACCCTTGCCCTTATAAAAACACCCTCGTGGGCCGATCTGACTCCTTTTGACTCTTTGTCAAAACCCTAATATTTTATGTGCAAAACCCGACTTGGACCTCTGAGATCTAACGACTGACGACTTCATCCGGCATTCTACAACGACTGGAGAGGAGTCAATACATCCGGGAACGACTTCCCCACACTGGTGTGCTGAGGAGATCAACACAGAAACCGGGTAAAGGTGGATTTGAGGACTCTTTGGTTCAGGCCGAGGAGGGCTTCTTCGACTCAAAACATCGATTGAGAATTTTCTACAGGCAAGTACCCCCATCCACATAATCCCTACATGTGTCTAGTAGGTCCCATGAATTTTTATAGATTTTTCTCGTGTCCTAGAACCCCATTCACATAATCTTTTGGGTATTCAGCCTGTGTTTTTCACAGACAGGAACTTAACGGCGGGATCCCTTGCCGTTAAGATCCTGAGCTGGCGGCACCCTATGTTGCATGTATTAATATGAATTCTTGTGACAGCATGTAAATTGATAACTTCTTAAATGATTATAATATGTCATAGCAAAACAGCAAATTTTTCAGGAGTATAAATGTGTTATCCATATGAAAATGATTATAGAATCCATGCCAAAATTGTCTCTTATTTATGTGTACAAACTCCATGTTTAAAATGACTAATGTTTAGCTTGTAAGTGTGTGAATGTGGCTAAATGAGTTTAGTTTAATATATTGAAAAGTGTGTAGAAAGCATGCGATAGGTTTTAAGTTATTGAAAATTTTGTATAAGACAATTTCCATGTGTAACCTGTGTAGAAATTATGTTTAGATTTTTACTTTAGTTAATTGTTAAATCCATGTTTATATGTTATTGTTAGTATGAAAATGTGAAAGTTATGTGATGCATGTAAGTTTAGTGTGTTTGGTGTTACTTGTTGAGTTCTTTTGAACTCATTCTTGCTTCGGCGTATAGGTGCAGAGATTACTACTTCTTCCGAGGAGATCATTAGGAGCGACTCAGGGAGGGAGTAGGAGACCTTGTTTAGATTCAGCATTGCATTTTCATTTTCATAAGTATGTAAAAGACCCTGCGTAGTCTTATATGGACATTTTATTATTTTATTTCTAAATTATGAAGTTTGGTTTTGTTTTCTTCTATATGGACTGTGAATAGAATGTGGATGATGGAATAAGAGTTACTTTTTAGTCATATTCAATTCCGCTGTTATGTGAATGTATTTATGTATATTCCCGCCTATTATATAATTGTTTGGTTAATGTCCCACTGTAGCGGCGTTCATTATATCGATGAGGGTTGGTATAACCGTACCGATATAAGGAGGGTCGTTACAGAGATTGGTATCAGAGATAAGGCTGAAATTGTACATAAATATACACATAGACCACATCTTCATTGTATGCTAAGTCTGTGTTGATTGTCCACATATGAATAGTTAGAAATTAGATAGCCTAGTTTCTAAATTGTGATTAAATTATTTTACAGGCTATGGCTTCACGTGGTAGGCGTGGTGTTCCTGCTCGTGAGGGTGAGCAGAGGAGAGATGAGCCTAGGCATAAGGATCAGGGTGAGCAGCAGGCCCCAGCACCCCAGGGTCCTGTGCTTCCCCCACCGCCACCAGTAGACTATGGAGTGTTCATGCAGGGTTTAGTGCAGGCCATGCAGACGCAGACCCACACCTAGGCTGCACTCCAGGCTCAGCTGGAGGCTCAGGTTAGAATAATAAGATAAAGTAGTTTGTTTTATTAATGCATGTTTGATATGTTGTATGTGTTACTTATGATACTTGTTGTAGCAGCTCAGGTGCCAGCTCCCCAGGCTGACCATGGTGGACCCTCCATCATGGAAAGGTTCAAGAGATGTCGCCACCTCTTTTAAGGGGAGAGCGATCCATTTATTTGAGAGCTGGATGAGGGAGATTGAGAAGATCTTCCAGGCTATTAGGTGCGCTGAGGATGACAAGGTCACTTTAGCCACCTATATGCTACAGGTATGTGTAAATTAATTTGGTGGTTATTTCTTTAAGTATAATTATGTTGGTTAGTCTTTATGGATGGTTTTGGCAGGAGCGAGCCGACGTGTGGTGGTCCTCGTTGCTGCGTACTCGTTCGAGGATGGTGCTATGGAGGTTGGTTGGGATGAGTTCGTGAGGCTATTCCGAGCCAAGTTTGTTCCGGAGCACATCCAGGACAAGATGGAGCAGGAGTTCCTCTCGTTGACTCAGGGCTCCATGACCGTACTAGAGTACGAGGCCAGGTTTGCAGAATTATCAAAGTATGCTCCTCATATAGTAGCTGATGAGCGCAGGAAGGCGAAGAAGTTCGTGATGGGGCTGAGACCATCACTGAGGACGAGGTTGGTGGCTTTCGATCATCGTACCCTTGAGGCAGCACTTAGCGCGGCGTGTCGGCAGGAGGGAGAGATGGATCAGTATCTAGAGGAGAAGAAGTCTTCTCAGAAGAGGCCAGCAGCTCCATTTCAGAGGCAAGAGCGAAAGAAGGCGACTTTTAGTCACCGCAGCGTCCCGTGGTATCGGGAAGCAGTCAGGTATCTTCTCAATGTTCCCCTAATAATAAGGAATGGATGTCCTCATTGCGGGAGGGCACATGGTGGTACGGAATGTTGGAAGCTGGCAGGGAAGTGCTTGAAGTGCGGGAGCAGCGAGCATAGGATCAAGGATTGTCCGAGTCTTCAATAGGGAGTCTAGCGTGGACCAGCCCCAGCAGCAGTAGCAGCGCGAGCGATGGGACGACCAGGGAGACCTCGAGCCCCTGCTCGAGTGTTTGCGTTAGCTCGTGAGGATGCCGAGCAGGCGGATCACGTCACCGAAGGTACGGTTCTATTCTTAGGTGTTCATGCTCGGGTTTTGTTCGATACGGGTGCTACCCACTCGTTCATTTCCGAGAATTTTTCTAGGCAGTTAGCCTTAGAGTCAGGGATAGAGTCTGAGGATTTAGAAGTCCCTTTGTCTGTGCACACACTTGCAGGTACGGTATCGACTAGGAGGTATATTCCGTCTTTACCAATGTGCATTGAGGATAGAGTCCTAGAAGGGTGTTTCTTCTTGCTAAAGATGAAGGACTACGATGCTATTCTTGGTCTGGATTGGCTAGAGGAGCACTATGCGTTAGTAGATTGTCGTGGGAAGAAGATCGTTTTCACATTCCTGGTGAAGATGAATTTTCTCATCCTTTGCCAAGAAACTTGGCAGGGAAGTTTGTCATCTCTGCCATGAGGGCGATGAGAATGGTGAACAAGGGTTGTGACGCTTTTCTTGCCAGTGTGGTATTAGTACCCAGGCTGATGAGTCACTTACTCTTGCAGAGATTGATGTAGTGCGAAGTTTCCAGATGTTTTTCCTGATGATTTATCTGGATTGCCACCGGCTAGAGAGATAGAGTTCACTCTAGAGTTGCTTCCAGGTACCTCTCCTATCTCGAAGGCACCTTATCAGATGGCACTTGCAGAATTAGCAGAGCTAAGAAAGCAGTTGCAGGATTTGTTAGATAAGGGATTTATTCACCCTAGTGTTTCCCCTTGGGGCGCACCTGTCTTATTCGTGAAGAAGAAGGATGGGTCACTTAGGTTATGCATCGATTATAGGAAGCTAAACCAAGTGACGATGAAGAACAGGTATCCCTTACCTCGGATTGATGATTTGTTTGACCAGCTGCAAGATGCATCAGTCTTTTCTAAGATTGATTTGCGGTCTAGTTATCATCAGTTGAGGATTAGTGAGGATGTGTCCAAGACGGCTTTTAGAACCCGTTATGGACATTATGAGTTTTTGGTCCTTCCTTTGGTCTGACCAACGCCCCTGCAGCGTTCATGGACCTCATGAACATGGTGTTTAGACTGTATCTAGATAGTTTTGTGGTAGTTTTCATTGATGATGTGCTGGTCTACTCTCTGGATGAGTCACACACCGTCAACATTTGAGATAGTGTTAGAGGTTCTCCGTGAGCACAAGCTGTATGCAAAATTCAGCAAGTGCGATTTTTGGTTGCGCGAGGTTCATTTCCTTTGGCATGTTATCTCCGGTGCTGGTGTTGCAGTGGATCCAGCGAAGGTCCAGGCTGTTATGGATTGGGAGATTCCTAAGACTCCTTAGAGATTCGGAGTTTTCTTGGTTTGGCAGGTTATTATCGGTGATTCATTGAGGGATTTTCATCGATCGCCGCACCATTGACTCAGCTAACCAGGAAGGGAGTAAAATTTGTCTGGTCTGAGGAGTGTGAGAGTAGTTTTCAATTATTGAAGACTGAACTCACATCGGCTCCTGTGTTAGTTTTGTCTAGTGGTGTAGAGGGTTTTGCTATCTACATGGATGCATCTCGGATTGGCCTTGGCTGTGTATTGATGCAGCAAGGAAGGGTAGTAGCGTATGCTTCTCATCAATTGAAGGAGCATGAGCGAACTATCCGACTCATGATCTTGAGCTTGCGGCGGTGGTTCATGCATTGAAGATCTGGAGGCACTATCCTTATGGTGTCAGATTTGAGGTGTTCACTAACCACAAAGCCTAAAGTATCTTTTCTCCCAAAGGAATTAAACCTTAGGCAGAGAGATGGATTGAGTTCCTGAAGGACTATGACTTTGACCTCTAGTATCATCCTGGAAAGGCGAATGTCGTAGCGGTTGCTCTTAGTAGGAAGAGGTCGTCTCTCCAGCAGGATTGGAGATGTTGGAGGATGCAGCATGTGCGATGACTGAGTTAGAGCCATCATTGTGCCAAGCTTTTGTAGCTCAGTTGTCCATTAGGTCTTCGGTGTTGGATGAGGTGATCGAGCAACAGAAAGCCGACCCTAGACTCCAAGAGTTAGTGGGCAAGGTGAGCATTTCTCGTGATGAGGATGGTGTGATTAGATTCCTTCACCGTGTTTGTGTTCCTGACATCGTGGATGTCCGTGAGTGGTTTAGCCAAAGCTCATAGGTCTAGATTCTCTATTCATCTGGGTAACACTAAGATGTACCAGGATTTAAGATATCTTTTTGGTGGTCTGGCATGAAGAGAGATGTAGCAGAATTTGTGTCTAGATGTCTAGTTTGCCAGTAAGTGAAGGCCGAGCGGCAACGACCATCTGGTCTTATGTAGAATATGGATCCCAGTATGGAAGTGGGAAGCTGTCACTATGGATTTTGTTACGAGTTTACCTCGATCTAGACGAGGTAATGACTCGATTTGGGTAGTGGTAGATAGATTCTCGAAGACTGCGCATTTCTTGCCTATGAAGAAGAAGCAGTCAGTAGAGAGTTTAGCTAGATTGTATGCTAGTAGTATTATTAGATTGCATGGAGTACCGAAGTCGATCATTTCAGATCGAGACCCGAGATTTACTTCGAGATTATGGAAGGGTCTTCAAGATGCATTTGGTTCGGAGTTGAAGCTCAGTTCGGCGTTTCATCCCCAGACAGATGGATAGTCCGAGAGGACTATCCAGACGCTCGAGGATATGTTATGGGCATGTGTTCTGGATTGGAAGGACGATTGGGAGCGCCAGTTCGCATATAACAATAGTATTCATGCGAGTATTGGTATGGCTCCATTTGAAGCTTTGTATGGTAGGCCTTGTAGATCTCCTTTGTGTTGGGAGGAGACAGGCGATAGGCAGTTGATAGGTCCGGAGTTAGTTCAGGAGACTTCAGATAAGGTTCAGTTGATTAGGAAGAGACTTGTTGCGGCACAGGATAGGCAGAAGAGTTATGCCGACAACAGGAGGAAGGATTTGGAGTTTGCAGTAGGCGAGCATGTCTTTTTAAAGATTTCGCCTACTCGTGGTGTAGTTAGATTTAGCAAGCATGGTAAGTTAAGTCCTAGATTTATTGGCCGTATGAGATTCTCAGACGATTGGGCAGCGTGGCATACGAGCTAGCTTTACCCCCAGCGTTAGCTAGTGTTCATCCTATTTTCCACGTTTCTATGCTCAGGAGGTATGTCAGAGATCCATCTCATGTTATTAGTCACGAGCCAGTGGAGATCCAGCCAGATCTTTCTTATGTGGAGCAACCAGTAGCTATTCTTGATCGGAAGGTTCAGCATCTCCGAAACAAGAGCATTGCATCGGTGAAAGTCTTATGGCGCATGTGACGGCCCTCACTATACCGGTACGGTATACCAACCCACATCGGTATAGCAAGCGTCATCACAGTGGGACATTTACCCAATGATACATTCAGCTGAGATACACGTGAATATAGAACAGAGTAGCGGAAGTAAAGAACTACTGTCTTCATTCATTCATCATCCACATTTAACATACATGAAATTGCAATGACATTAAAGAACTTAAAGTTCACATAATTTAAATTTCTGAAAATTTAATACATAAGTGTCCACCATTATACATTCTTTCCATGATAACACTAATACAACGTTCAATTTACATACTATGAAATGCAAAAGTCACAAGTACTCCAAAGACTCATCTCCGCGCTCGGAGTCCGTCTCCACCGTCTCCTCCAACGGTGCCACGTCACCAACTACACCTGTTCGCTGAAGCAAGTAGTGAGTCTAAGGACTCAGCAAGTAACACCACTCATACCATACACGTACATGTCATAGTAGGCCTACACACACCATTGCAAAAACTCAACATGTATCATGCTTAACATTTGAAATGAATAACCAACCATGATAATTCTATAAGTAAACACATGATGCATGCTTTCAGATTTCCTTATCAAGATAAATTCCTAACACATGTTCTCTAATCATTCCTACTCATGAATTCTACTTTGCATTTTAACTAAAACATGAAAGCACTTAGCATGATTATCTTACGTACATGAAACAAAACACACCTAGCATGGAATCTACACATTCTTGTGCATGTATGATAACTACATAAATTTTTACGTTAAATTTCACACATATAATTGATTTTAGACATCTTTGTCAGTAATAATGCAATTTGATTTTAATTTTTATTTCACACATAAATAAGTTTTTGACAATATTAGGTTAGAATACACATGATTAGATTTTTCATTCAATAAGTCATAGGTTGACTAATTAGGTTCACTTTGAAAATAAAAGATATTTTGTAAATAATTTTGTTAGAATACTATTTTTGTAAATATTCTTTTAAATAGATTTTGGTTTGTTAATAATAAAATTTTAAAATATCTCACTCAATCCCATTAAATAATATTTTACCCTACCACCACCATTATGCCACATACCCTCCCTTTAAAAATTTATTTTACCATCTCACCAAATAATGCCACGTACCTAATCCCATTAATAAACAAAAAAAAATCATTTTCTTAAATACTCCACCCCACCCCACACACTTCACCTACACTTTTTTTATTCTCACCAGGTCAAGCAGCAGAAGCTGCTGGAAGCGCCTGGAGCTCAGGAGATTTGGGTGTGCTGGGCTGGAGCTCGGTGCATCTGAGGCCTGTGCGCTGCCCGGGCTGGTGCTGTGCGGCTGGCGGTGGCAGCGACTGTGCGCAGGGAGCCCTGTGCAAGGGAGCTGGAGGCGGTTGGCGCTGGGGAGCCCAGCTGAGCTGGCAGGTGATGTCGTGCAGAGGGCTGGGCGGCCAGCACCCAGGCGCGATGGAGGAGGTGAGCAGAGGTCCGGATCAGGTGGCGCGGCGATGGCTGGGCGGCCAGCAATGGGTGCGCCTGGTGCTGATGCTGGGCTGGGGTGTGGCCAGCAAGGCGGTTTGGCGAGGGCTTGTGTGCGGATGGCGCCCAGGAGATGAGCCAGGGCCATGCGGCTGAGTGTGGCTGGTGAAGAGGCAGAGGCGGAGATGTACAGATGGCGGGAACGGATCCGGGCCTGATGGAGGTGCGATGGATCATGCTGGCCAGGTGATGCAGATGGTGCGCAGCAGGGTGGCTGAGGTGGCGAGCGGCTGGTGTGAAGCAGCTGTGCTGAGGTGGCGATCCCGTGGAAGCTGTGCACTGGCGAGGAGGTGCCGATCCGAATCATGCAGAGGCAGCCAGGCGCCTATAAGACCCCAAGGCCTTCTCTCTGGTCTTCGGAGTTAGAATTTCTGAGCATTTTTAGTTCCCTTTTTTTTCTGTAATTTCTTGTTTGAGCAGAGGGGGGGAGACAGGTTCTTCTGTTCTTCCGGTTGTTCTTAGGAGAGTTCCCTGTTTCGGTTGATTGGTTAGAATTTTTAGGAACTTTAGTTTACTATTTCCTGTATTTTTCTTTCCATTGGAGCAGAGAGTTCGAGTGTGGGAGTTTTGAGAATTTCTAAGTTTCTTTTATGTTGTTCCTTCCTTCTGGTTCGGCTGGTTGAAGTAGAGGAGGGTTGGCTGGTTCGGAGTTTTTAGTTTTTAGTTTCTTCATGTAATTTTTTTTTCTTCAGTTCTGTAAGGGGTTAGCCAGTGGATTTCTTTTGGGAAAATTTGGAGTTCTTCTTGTTCTTGGGATTCGCCAGTAGAAATTCTTAGGGATTTTATTTCTTGTACTTTTCTTCTGTTCTTTCTTCCCTGTTTGAGCAGAGCAGTGAGGGAGTTCGGATGTTTTTAAGAATTCTAGTGTTCTTTCTATTCTTTGAGAGCCAGTGGTAGTTTGGAGAATTTTGTTGTGTTTTGTTCTATTTCTTCTGGAGATCGTGAGGCATCTGTAAGAGTTCTTCTGCTGTGAGGGATGCGAGGTTCTTTGGTTCGAATTGTTGGGATTTCTAGTTTTCTAATTCTTAGTTTCTTTCTGTAATTTCCTGTTCTTTTATGTTCTTCAAGAGATGAGAGCTGAGAGAGTGTTGCTTCAGTTTGTTTGAGATTTATATTTCATAATACTGTTCCATCTGTTCTTCCGTATTCTTCCTTTCAGCAGTGAGGATTTGATGAGTTGGAGAGTTTAGAAATTTTAGTTTTCTTCCAGCTTGATTCCTGTAGTTTTCTTCTTTCCTGTTTCCTTTTCGTTGAGCAGAGCAGTGTGGGAGAGCAATGGGGCTCTCTTGTCAGAATTTAGTTTAATTTCTGTCATTTTATTCTGTAATTTTCTTAAGTATTTCTGCATAGCAGTGTGGGGATGGTGATACCAGGGGGAGACTCCTTGGCCGATTGAGGTGTTCTTGAGTTTGGGTTTCTGAATTTTAGTTTTTGGTTTCTGTTCTTCATTTTCTATTCTTCTTGGTGTAGAATAGCAGAGGATGGCTGCTGGGTTCCATTCTCTTCCTCTGTTCTATTGTTGCATGGATCGGTGTTGTCTTCTACTATTCAATTGCAAGTAGGGGGCGATTCCAATTTGTGTTGGTTTATTTCGCTTTTCTGTTCATTTGGTTTTTTTTCAACATTCCAAGTCCGAAAGGGGGTTTAGTTGGTTTGCTTCTGGTTTTGCTGAGAGGAGGATCCAATGAAATTTAATTTTGCCATTTGGTTGTGTGGATATGTTTGCCATTTCTATGGTGATCTGTGAAGGATTTTTCCATTTCTTTTCGGTTCCAGAATTCAATCCAGAGGCATTCAGTTGAGTTCATCTGAATTTTCGTTCATCTAAGGTGTGATTAGTTGACAGTTCCTTCTTCTGCGCAATTTCTGAGATTAATAGTTCTGTGCAATTCCCTCGAGCTGTGAGGGTACATTGATACCAAGTATCTTTTCATTTCAATTAAGCTGGTTCTTTCATTAGATTTGATCTGTCAAGTGTGAGGGATTTGATCGGTATTCTTTACACATTCACTTTTAATACATCGTCGATAGAGATTTCAAGTCAGGTAGTTAATTCGAGCTCTATTCTGCCTCTCCGTGGATATGACCTGTTCTCACCATTGTGCTAGTTCCTTTTTGTGATTTTATTCTGTGAGACAGTTTAGAGGAGGTGAGCTTGTTGATATGTGCAAGGAACTCTAGACAACGGAATTGCACAATCAACAATGCGCGCGCTTCATCTTGGCGCCGTTGCCGGGGAGGCATTAGAGTTTGATTTAATTCTGTTTTGATTTGATTTCATTTTCTTTGGGTTTTACATTGACTTGTTATTGGGCTTTCATTTCAGATTTGCACAAGGAGTGGAACTTGGAGATTGGGCTTGGCATTTGAGGCCCATTGGAGGAGGAGAGCTTGCTGAATTTTTTTTTTTAATTGCTTTTTTTCCGAATTCTAGATAGAAAGAGTGTGAGTGAACTTTGTAGTGAGGCTTTGATGTACTCTCTGTGCATGTACAGAGATTTATTTTTAGTTGGCATGTAATAATTGGACTCTCTTGGTGGTTTGATTTGTTTGGATTTAGTTTATATAGTACCACTTTATATTTTCTTAGCTTCATTTCATTTAATTCAAAAACCAAATAAAAATAAAAAAATTTAAAATCTAAAAAATTTCCAATCGCTCTTTCATGTTAGCCGTTTGTTTGTAAATAAAATTTCCATCCTCTCAAGATTAGAAACACATGTTTTAGGACATTCATCATTTTAATTGTCATTTCATTTTTTTCTTGCATTGAAGAGAGCGGGGGAAAGGTAAGACTTCCACCACTTGTTTCATGCATTAGACTTAGCATTAGAAAACTCTTGTTTCAAACTTGATCTTTGCATTTCATATTTGAAAAAGAGACTGTTTAAGGGCTTAACCCATTAGATAAAAAGATAAGGTGAGGGATTTCATCACCCTTTCCGTTGCCCAAAAATCAAAAAAAAAATTCACATTCTTGCATTGTCCTAAACTTTCAATAAAAACCAGTAGACTTGGCCCTAGGTTCATCATAGATTTGTTCTTTCTTAATTCTAAAACTTCTCTTTAAGTCTGGTGTCTAGGATTAGAGGTTAAAAAGCTTACGCTTAAGTGAGTCAGAGGTTATCTAATTGGGTCCTTGCGAAAGCAAGGGGGGCCTCCCTCTACTCCACCTCTTACCTGGCCAGTACAAAAAGAGTTAGGATTGGACTTAAGCAAGCATAAATCTGATCTTGAAAAAATAACATAAGTCCAATGAACACTTAGTGGTAGGTTAAGTTGATTTGAAAGTGTTTGTTTGTTTGCGTTTGTTTAAAAATTCATCAAAAATCAATAAAATCTTAAAAAATTCAAAATCATAAATAGAGAGGCTTTTCATCTGTGCATGCTTGGTAGACGTTCCAGAATTTAGATTTGGCCCAACCTATAGACGAGATTGAAAGATTTTTCCATAGGATGGCCAACCCAAATCAGACCAAGTTGCTAGAAATTTAGAAGAGGCTGCACCCAGACAAATGAAGGAATACTTTATTCCTTCTAACTATCAACCTTCTACTTGCATTAGGCCGGAAATTCCCGCAAATCATTTTGAGATCAAACCAGGAACCATTCAGATGCTGCCATCTTTTTATGGCAATCCCAATGAAGATCCTTATAGGCATATAGATGAGTTCATAGAGATCTGTTCCACTGTAAGATCCAAAATTTCACGAAAAATGCCTTAAGATTGACCCTATTCCCATTCTCTTTAAAAGACAAGGCCAAATATTGGTTGGGAACCATAGGGAGAACTATCACAACTGGCCAGAAATGCAGCAGAATTTTTAAAGAATTTTACCCGATTGGCTGAACAAACACCATGAGAAGAGCAATCACTGGATTTTCCCAACACCCGGGAGAATTAATGCATGAATCATGGGAAAGACTAAAGGAGTTGCTTAGAAAATGCCCCCATCATGGTTTGTCGAGGTGGCAAATAGTGCAAGCTTTTTATGAAGTTTAACTGAATCGAATAGGCAAATGGTTGATGCTTCATGTGGGGGAGCATTCATGACTAAGAGTGAGGATGAGGCATATAATCCTTTTGAAACATTGAGTGAGAACTCTATCAATCATGCCTCACTCTACTCTTATGAGAGAGCGTTAGGACCTGTGAAGAAGGTAGGGATGTATGAAGTAAGGAAGAGGGGAATCAGATTCCAGGGTAGAAGATCTGATAGCTAAACTTGATCAAAGGTTGGAGCAGAAGTGGGAACAAAAATTCGATCAATTGTTGTCTTTGACTGGGCAAGTCACACCCAAATTTCTCAAACACCTGAAACTTGTGCTATGTGTGCTAGCCCAGCTCACTCCACAAATGCTTGTCCAACTACTGCCCATTACCCCCTTTCATTCAAGAACAAGTGCAAGCTGCACAAGTTTTCAAAACCCTCCTATGATCCTATTCCAACACATACAATCCGGGTTGGAGAAACCATCCAAATTTTTCATGGAAAAATCAATCTGAACAAGTTTCTCAACCTGCCTTTAAGCAAACCATGTACGGTCAATCCTATCCCAATCAAATTCGGGATTTGGCCAATCTTCTAACTCAAACCTCCACAAGTCCAAGGAAGTCAAAATTCTAATCAATTTGCTCATACAAACTTCCAACAACCTTCATATCAACCACCACCTCCTCAATCTAATTGGGATGATAAAATGAATCAACTCCAGAATATGATGGCGACTCTGTGTCAAACTGTGCAAGAACAACAAACTCAAAATCAAAATTTTCAACAAATTTTGCAAGGTTAGAGTCCCAAATTGCTGATGTATGTCAAAGGAGGGAGACTGGTCAGTTACCAAGTCAAACCGTAGCAAACCCCAGAAACAACCCTCCCGGATTCTACCAGAACCAGCATACCATCAGGGCCAGGGGTACAGACCACCACTTGTTAGACCAAATGTACCTCTACCACAAAACCAACAACAAGCTCTTGTCCAGAATATTCCAGCACACACAATTTCAAAATCACCTATACAAGATGATCATCCTCCCGCCCAAGCTAGGGCCCACAAGTAGAAAATGTGAAAGCTGTGTTAACCTTAAGAAGTGGGAAAATCAGAACAAATCCTCACCCTCACATGTCAACATTGAATGAGGCTAAAGAAAATGAAATTGAGATTGAGGAAGAGAGTGAAGAAAATATTGAAAAAGAAAAATCCAAGGGAAAAGAAAAAATGATTGAAGAACCTCTAGACAAAATCAAAGCCAATGAGGATCCAAGCTGCTACATTCCAAGAGTTCCTTTTCCTGAAGCATTAAAGCCAAAATCCAAAAACAAACAACTGGTAATGAAGAACTCTTGGAATTGTTTAAGCAAGTTCATGTCAACATTCCTCTTCTGGATGCCATTAAGCATGTGCCTCTTATGCCAAATTCTTAAAAGAAATGTGCACTCCAAAACGTGAAATGAGAAATAAAACTGAAACAATCATTCTTCCAGAAACTGTGAGTGCCATTATCTTGAACAAACTCCCTAAAAAGCTCAAGGATCCAGGCACTCCACTAATTCCTTGCACCATCGGTGGAGTCACTTTGAGAGCAGTCTTGTGGATCTGGGAGCCAGTGTCAATCTCTTACCTTATGCCATTTTGAGAAATTCAAGTTAGGAGAATTAAATCCCACTTCTGTTGTCCTTCAACTAGCCGATCGTTCTGTCACCACTCCTAAAGGCTTAGTTGAGGACGTTATCATAAAAATCATGAGTGTTACTCCCTGCTGATTTCATCATTCTGGACATGAACCTCCTCAAGATTTAACTCAGTCCACAGTCATCTTGGGTAGACCCTTTTTGGCCACAGCTAGAGCCAACATTAATTGTGCTACCGGGATGATGGATATATCATTTGGGGATGAGCGGGTTAGTATCAACATTTTTAAGGCATCTGGGCATCAGGATGAAGGAGAGAGTTGTCTAGTGGTAGACTCCTTGGAGGAAGCTTGTGAGAAAGAAGCAGTAGACCAACCCTGTGCTCTAGGGTTTAAGGGAGAAATGAGGCCTATGAAAGTTCCAAAATCTATAAAGCCAAAACCAAAACATTCCATGACAAACACATTCATAGAAAACTCTTCGAGTCCATGATAAGGTTTGGCTATTCAATTCTAGGCTTCGTGGAAAATTGAAGTTCCAATGGGATGGTCCTTACACTGTTGTCAAATTTTTGACAATGGTGCTGTCATTATTCTTGACCCAAAAACTGGACATTCATTCACTGTCAATAGCAAAGGTTAAAGCATTTCTTTGAAAGCCCACATTTCTTGAAAACAGATTCTACCAAGCTAGCTGAGCAAAACGAAGCCTAATTGCGTCTGGCTGAAGACGATAAACTTAGCGCTTCTTGGGAGGCAACCCAAGTGTACAGATTTCTTTCATCAGGTAATTCTCTGTCTTACTTTCTTTTCCTGTGAATAAGTAGGGGGGGAAAGGTAGAATAAGCATGCACTCATAGTCCCCACCCCTAACCATTGCTTTGTTTCATTTTCTTAGCTTGTACATAGAAAAATAAAAATTTCACAATGGTTCATCTTTAAATAAATCTTTGAATAAAATGCTTGTCATTTCACAGACTATGTGTCTGATCTTTAACCATTAAAATTTTGTGGTTGTCACACTCCTTTGCAAACATCCATGTTAGATAGCATCTAGTAAATGATTACATGTATTACCTGTCTACCTGATGTGAGGATTTATGGCAGGAAGTTTCATACACACACTACACAGCCACTTAGACTAGCTGAACTTGAATGTAGCAAATTTGTCAAGGCTAGTAGGAGAGAGGTGATTGGTTTTCTCCCATTCCCTTAAGTGAATTGTGAAGGAAGTGAAGGTATGTGATCAAGGAACATGACTGTTCATCCTTCCGTAAAGAGGAAAAGGAAATGCAAAATGCAAAAGAAAAAGCAAAAGAAAAAAATATATCCATGAAAAATGCCCGGATCTGAGTAAAGTTGAACTCGCTACTCTTGAAAAGTGTGGGTTGGTGCAGCATTATGATGAAAAGAAAAAAAAAAAAAAAATCTGAGTGCACAAAGTGCAAATAAGGGACAAAAGTCCTCAACTCAGAGAAATAATCCTCAAGGAAGATGAGCAGAATGGAACTGAGAGAAACAACCAGATCTGACTGAGCAAGGAGCTTATTCCACAATCTTTTCTTCTCCCTCAAATCAATCTAATCTCGAATACTGCTGAGATAGAGGAGCTTCAGGAGGGCTGATGTGAACTCTTAAGTGAGCTATCATTTGTGCACTAATTTCTTGCCAATAAAGTCTTTACAATTAGGAAAGACATATCTCTACATTAATCTTTTACATGATGGTTATTTAGCATGAGACATTGTATCTTCTAGTCCTACATTTGGAGTAATTTTCGTTGCTAAGGGACTAGCAACATTTAAGTAGGGGGGAGTGATAACTGCACAATTATTTGGGTTAAATTTCATGCATATAGTAATTTTAGACTTCAGTTGTCTTAAAATAACATACAATTGATTTAATTTCCATGTCATCCAAAAATATAAATTTTGAGCACTTTAGTTAAAGTTTTGAGTAGAGCACATAGTTAAAATGTTCATTTATAAAATCAATACTTGTTTTTAATAGTTTGACTAATAAATTGTTTTCTTTGTAAATACATTGTACATAAATCTTTGATTCCTACAAACATTAATAAATCAACATCTTGCATAACCCACTCAATTTTAAAAAAATAATAAAAATAATAATAATAAATAAAATATAGTAATAATAATTTTTATCCCACCCGATCCCATCTCACTACCTTTTAATCCATCGTACAGGGGGAAGCTGCTAGAAGCAGCTGGTAAGGGTTTCTGGAGTCGGCTGGTGCGACTGGGTCTTGATGCTCGCGGAGAAGCTGTGAGCTGTGCAGGGCATGGCGCATCTGGGCGGCGGTGTGAGATGGCGAAGCAGGAGGGCAGATGAAGCTGCTGCAAGGCGGTGCTGTGCGGCGTAGGGGGTGTGCAAGGCTGATGCAGAAGATGCCATGCGGCCAGGGCCATGGTGCGGCGGGGCCAAGCAGATGGCGGCCAGGGCTTCGCGCTGGGGTTCGGGCATGTGAAGCAGCAAGGGCTAGCAGCTGAGGTGTGCGGCCCGTGTGCTGGCGATGGAGGCGATGAGCAGCAGAAGCGCGGCTGAGGTGGCCAGGAGGCAGCGGACCAGGGTCTGCTGGTGGGCAAGGCTTGGGCCATGTGCGCCGATGGTGGCTGGGGCTGGTGTGGGCCGGGCCAGATGCAGGCGCGGTGATGACTGGTGCGATGGAGCTTCGGATTAAATGGTGCGGCGGATGGCGATGCTGCCCTGGCTGGGCTGTAGCTGATGCGCGCTGTGCATCCGGCGGTTGGCTAGGTATGTGGGCGTCCTGTAGGCAGCCTGAGGAGCAGATGCAGATCTGTGGCGCGGCCAGCACCCGTGTGTGCGATGGCAGCTGAGGTGGCGGCATCCTGAGGGGACCTGCTGATGGCTGGGCGAGGTGTGCGACGAGCAGAGGCTGGATCTGAGGCCTGCCGACGTGGCGATCTCGGTGCACACTGGAGAGGAAGCAAGAAGGCCCGGGGCCTATAAGAAGACCCCAATGTCCTCTTCTCCAGGGGGGTTCGCTAGTTAGAATTTTTTTTAAAAGAATTTTTAGTTTAATTTCCAGTTTTCTTCTTTTTCTTCCAGACTTCTCAGGGGAGGGCTGGAGTTCGAATTTTTGGGAGTTTCTTTCTTCTTTTCTGTAAGCTGCAGAGCAGGGGATTTCGCCATTCAGTTTGGGATTCCTCTTTAGCTTTTCATTCCTTGTATTTTGCTTTCAACATTTGTAGAAGAAGGGATTCGGCATTTTTGTTTTATAGCTTTCTACTTTTCCACAGTTCAGATGTTAGCCAGTTCAGATTTTAGTTTAATTCTTGCCATTTCTTCCTGTATTTTTCCTTTCAAGCAAAGCATGCCAGGGGTGGCTGGTTCGATTGTTTTTGGAGTTTAATTTTAGTTTATATTCTTCCGGAGAGTATTGCTGTGAGAGATTTCAGTTGTTCAGCATTTGGGGGAATTTTATTCCATTTCTTCTGATCTGTTCTATGAGGAAAGACACCAGAATTGTTGCTGCTGTGTTGTTCTTGCTGTTGGGAGCTGCTGTGAAGGATTCGGGGGTTTCTTCCATTTCTTCAGTCTAGTTTCATCCAGTTTGCTAAGTGAGTTAGTTGCATTTCTCCTGGGTTTAGTTCGTTTCCTTCTGCCAGATTGTGAGGGTGATCTGGGAAATTATTGTTCAATTTTGCGTTTACTTGCTTCGATCTATTACAATTGTTCAGTTTTTTTTTTTCTCTCTCTGTTCTTGGTTGAATGGTTGAGCAGTGATAGACAGTTTGACATTTGGATGTTTGGTTTCTTTTCCTGTCTTCTGTGAGAGGATCAGATAGAGTGTTCAATTTTCTTCTTTCTATTTTCTGTTCTTAGTGGAATTGAGCTAATGCATTTGTTTAGTCTTCTGTTCTTAGTTTAATGGTTGGATGGGAGAGTTCGATCCATTTGACTTTAATTTCTCATTTCAATCATGCAATTTCTTCTGTTCTTGTGAGATGAGAGTATTTCATCTGAGTTTGCCTTTTTTCTGTGGCTTTGGATGGGTGCGAACAGAGGACCTCTTCCTTCGTCCTTTCTTCAATTGAGAGATTTCAGATGGTTTAAGCATTGTGTTCTTTTCCTCTTTGTTACTGTGGGTGATTCTAAGGATTGGGAGAGATCGACCTAGAGGTTGTCTATTTTTTTTCTGCAGTGTTTTTATTTCTTCCCTGTGGATAAATTCTGAGTTCATTGCAGTCTATTTCTGTTGTATTTTCTTACTAATTCACTAGACTGTGAGGAAGACGAGATCCAATGTGTTTCGCCTTGCTGTTCTAAAGCTGGTTGCATCTTATTTCTTGTTTGTTCTTCATCCCTTGAGCTATGAGGGTACAGTGGCTTTGAATGTTCTTTTGAGAATTCGTGTTTCGTCATCTTTCCGAAGCAATTCAGATTTAGAGATGCATACGTATGTGCCTAGTTTAGATTTCTTACTTGTTTGATCCCTCGAGCTGTGAGGGTACAGTGATACCACTTTTTGGTTCTCCATTCTACTTGTTCTTTCATTAAGTTTATTTGTCAAGTGTGGGGGATTTGATTGGTGTTGTTTACACATTCACTTTTATGCATTGTCGTTAGAATGATTCCATGTTAAAGTAGTTTAAATCAATTTCTATTCAGTCTCCCTGTGGAAATGACCTGTTCTCACCATTGTGCTAGTTTCTTTTTGCTATTTTAAATCTGTGAGACAGTTTAGAGGAGGTGAGCTTGTTGCTATGTGCAAGGAACTCTAGACAACGGAATTGCACAATCAACAATGCGCGCGCCCTCAGTCCGCTGCCCCATGCCGGAAAGGGAGAAAGTCAAATTGTTGATCTCCAATGCAACCCCTACCTATCGAGCCGTCCTAGCCATGAACGATATTACCACTATGCACTAGCTGTATAGTCGAGCCCGCTTTATTCAAACTCAACTCAAGACTTGCCTATACATTCCCATTTGAAACCCCCAAAGCCGTTATGCCAAGAAACCCCAAGGTCCTGTCACCGAGGGAACCCAAATCAATGAATAGGTAGGTGCGGTGAGTAACCCCCCAGGCCTAATAGGTAGGTCCAGCAGCCTCAGCAACCCCAACAACCATGGAACAACAATAGACAACCTCCTCCTCAAAGTCAGAACCCTCCACAAGACCAACGCCAATACTCTCAAGTCCCTCCACCCCAGAATGGTTTTGCACCTAGAAAACCCAATGGACCCAAGAGAGCCCAATATCCTCCTTTGCCCGAATCCTTGGCCGATGTCTTTGCAGCCCTTATGTCTTTGAACGCCCTCCGACTCCCTCCTGAGAAGCCGAATTGGAACATGGCAGCGGACCAGATGAAATACTGTGTGTATCATCGCCATCCGGGTCACAATGTATCAGATTGCTTCCAATTCAGGGATATCATATACGATCTTCATGAGCAGAATCAGATTGATTGGGCGGAGATGAAGAGACTGATACAGACATTAAGAAACCAGCAAGGTCAGAGGCAACAGCAACAGCAGCAAAGGCAACAGCAACAACAGTACCAACCCTTCCAACAACAATATCACCAACAGCAACAGCAACAGCCACAGCAGCCGTAGCAGCCAGCAAATGACCTGGGCATAATCCGCAATCCCATGCCCCAACATCCTGTAGCTCCGAACCCTCAACCTGCTCCACCACCTCCTCTGCCCACACAAGTCAATCCAGTTGTCCATCACCCACCACCCGATGCTCAATGGGCCTTTGATGATGAACACGAAGTGGGTCAACTTTTGACCATTTCTCACCACATGCCTTCCACGATCACATCTTACCCAAAGAGCCTCCTTCCTCCACAATCGCTGCCATCACCTCACCACCCTACGACTCCCCCACCATGTCTTCCATTGCTCCCCCACCAAATAACTTCCCGCTATCCCCTGCACCAGCACCTTTACTAGCCAACCCCTCCATCCTGGACACTTCACCTTCTCCCCTCCACCACAACCTTGCCTTGCGGAGCGGAAGGATGTTCCACGGATGTACCCTATGCGTCCGGCCATGCCAGGTCAACCGATTCAACAAACCAGCAACCAACAGCAGCAAGACATGCAGGAAGTAGAACCGGTCCCGGGGACCCAATATGACATTCTGAAGCATCTGGACCAAACCCTGCCAAGATTTCTATACTGGAGCTGATCAAGAGATCGCAGACTCACCAAGATGCCCTGAGAGCCTTCCTACAAAGGTCATGGTCAGTGAAGATATGAACCCTGACAATCTACCCTCCGTGCTTTCCATTGTCAACAAAGGGCCCACAATCACTTCTCCAATGGTGAATTAGCGGCTCCTGAAGCTAGGAAGATGCCCTTATGTGTTACACTCACAATAAATAAGGTAGCCATTGATGCGGCATTAGTGACACAGGAGCTTCGATCAATGTGTGTCCACTAAGCACCTTAAGAGCCTGCAATATATCGGAGCGTCAGTTGCGACCCACCCCTACTACCATAGCCGCATGCGACAATTTCAGACGAGCTTGTCATGGGGTCATTACATTGCAGGCAGAATTGGGGCCACTTGTCATGACAGTCGACTTTTATGTTTTGGACATAGATCACACTTACAAGGCCATTTTGGGATGCCCGTGGATCGAGTCACTAGGGGCAGTACCATCCACGGCACATCAATGCTTGAAGTTCCCTTTTCAAGGAAGAATAGTCAAGGTCAAGAGTGTGACCACCACCCACACGGTGGAAGCCGTTGAGAGAGTTTTGCCCTCGGTTTGGCCATCCAACAAACCCGTCATTTCTATACTGGATGTGAACTACCCCTGAGCCTACACTTTCTCCTCCAATCGCCCAATTATATCCCAGACAGTGGCAGTAGTCAGGAAGGACGGATCAGCAAATGCAAAAGGATGGGATATCATGTTCAGAATCGGCTATCAGACCGGAAAGGGGCTAGGTACTCACCTCCAAGGCAGGGTCAAAACGGTCACCGGCACAAGAAAATCAACAAAACATGGCTTGGGATACACAATGTGGGCAGCATTAGCATCCACCTCGCAGTCAGATCAAGGGCCCTTACTTGGACACTTTATGATCACTATGTTAGAGGACCTGTGCAACCAGGGTATAACACCATGATGAAGGAAGTTTCAAATCAGCATATCAAGTCCTAGAAGCTCAGCGTCCTGGCAAGAAGAAGAAGGCCGAGACAGACCCATATGCACCAGATCTCGAAGATCTAATCTCAGTAGTCAGTATGTTATTTCAAGAATCTGAAGCAGAGGCAGAGGAGCCAGGTTTAGAAGACCTCATTTCAGCCGCCGGCTGTCTTTTTGTCGAGGAGGACACACCACAGATAGCAATGGCAGCATCAGCAGCCCCCACCAAGCGACAGTTGCTTGGGTTCGGGGATGAAGTCGAAATAATTAATTCAGCCAAATCGACAAGGGAGCTCTGGCCAGGGTTGTCCCGACCACTCAGCCATTTGTCTCATCCATCTTTGTCCATAATTCTAATTCCATTCCCTTATCTCCTCCCTTCATCCTCCAACTTTCCTCCGATGCTATCGAAGCATTACTCCACCCTTCGATCTTCTTCATCATTTCACTCAATGGGTCAGTTTTGTCTTTCTCCCGGAACCTCACCATGTAGGTTAGTTCTTTTGTTTACAAATCTATATATATATATATATATATATAATATATATATAAATAAAAATAAATAGAAAATTCAAAAATTAAAAAAAAATCCCCTCCTGCTTCCGACGGCGATCCCCGTCACTCCCCTCCTGCTTCCGACGGCGATCCCCGTCACTCCCCTCCTGTTTCCGACGGCAATCCCCGTCACTCCCCTGCTTCCGACGGCGATCCCCGTCACTCCTCTCCTGCTCCTGCTCCCGACGGCGATCCCCGTCATCCTTCTCCGCTCCTGCTTCCGACGGCGATCCCCATCATCCCTCTCCTGCTCCCGCTTTCGACGGCGATCCCCGTCATGACTGCTCCCCAACGACCATCATCGTTCTTCTTTCGTTCTCTTCGTGGTAAAGACATGGCCATTTCGAATGATTCGGGTGAGGGTCCTTGCTCCCCTACACCCCGATGCTCTTGCCGGCACCCTGAGCTCGGGTGGCCCGCCTTCCCCTCCAACCTCATCGGAGGATCTCTGTGACTCTGCCGCCCCCTTCGTTTCCTTTCCAATAAATCTCTGGACGCGTCTCTAGAGTCTCCTGTAAATATCAAGTCTAGCTTAAAGTCAGGGGTAGTTTCTAGTAAGTCCCGTCTCCGTCTAGGAAAAGGAAGGGTAGTGGCATACCCCGCAGGTATCTCTTAGACTTAGTTCAAAGGTGTAGCGCTCTTCTGGCTGTCGAGGAGTTTGTCAAAGAAGCTGTGGCTTTAGACTTAGAGGAGATACCAATAGAGGAAAGGCTAGACGATGGGTTTGGGGTATACGAGATCCTAGCTGAAGGTGACCCATCAGATGAAGGAGATTGTGAAATAGAGGATGCTGCCGAGATGTATGCAAGTGGCATGAGGAAATTCGATGATGAACTACCTCGGCAGTAGATGAACCCACCAAAGAGGTTAATGTGGGAACGGAAGAGGACCCCAGGCTCTTAACCATAGCTTCTGGTCTCCCTCCTGAAGAAGAAGAAGAGCTCATAGAAATGTTAAGGGAGTTCAAGGATTCCTTTGCCTGGTCCTATGATGACATGCCCGGCATTGACCCCGCTCTGGTGGAACATAGGTTGATTCTAAAGCCAGGGGCAGTTGCCGTTAAACAAAAGTTAAGGAGGTTCCTCCCCCACATCGCCTTGAAGATGAAAGAGGAGATCGATAAGCTACACAAAGCCAAGTTCATTCGTGTAGTCCTCTATCCTTGTGGGTGGCGAACATTGTCCCGGTTATGAAGAAGGACGGAAGAGTGCGTATCTGCATAGACTTCCGGGACTTGAATAAAGCATGTCCAAGGATGATTTCCCGCTACCTCATTTGGATGTTTTGATCGATAATACAGCAGGGTTCGAAACTCTATCATTCATGGATGGTACTCCGGCTATAATCAAATTCGTCTAGCCCCGGAGGATCAACCAAGACCTCCTTCACCACCCCATGGGGAACGTATTGCTATGTGGTCATGCCGTTTGGACTAAAGAATGCCGGCGCCACTTATCAAAGAGCAATGCTAGCTATCTTCCACGACATGATACATATTGATGTTGAGGTTTACGTGGATGATATCGTGGTGAAGTCACGGACCCGAAGAGAGCACTCCTCCGTACTTGCCAAAGTTTTCCGTCGCGCACAAGAGTATCAATTGAAGATGAATCCAAAGAAGTGCGTGTTTGGAGTTTCCTCAGGAAAATTATTAGGCTTCATAGTAAACGGGGGATTCAAATAGATCCGCACAAGGCCAAGGCAATCAATGAGATGCCTCCTCCTAAGAACATATCTGAACTTCGAGGTTTGATTGGTCGGCTGCAGTTCATAAGGAGATTCATATCTCAGCACTCTCAAAGATGTCATCCTTTCTACGAACTGTTGAGAGGAGGGGTTATTTTGAATGGAATGATAAATGCCAAGAGGCCTTTGACGAGCTCAAGAGTTACCTTATGAATCCGCCCGTGCTTCAGGCACCTATCCCTGGGAAACCCCTAATCCTATATCTGTCAACAATTGAGGACTCCTAGGAGCTGTCCTTGCTCAGCATGATGAATCCGGCAAAGAAAAGGCAGTAGTCTATTACCTATCTAGGCTCTTCAATCCTTCCGAGCTCAAACTCACCACAATGGAGAAAACCTGTGCAGCGCTAGTTTGGGTAGTGCAGAAATTGAAGCACTACTTCCTAGCTCATAAGGTGAGTTTGATTTCTAGAATGGACCCTATTAGGTATCTCCTTGAGAAGCCAGTTCTCGCCGACAGATTGGCACGCTGGCAAAGTTTCCTCTCTCAATTCGATATCTCCTTTATGTTCAGAAAGCCATAAAAGGGTATGACATCGCTGAGCACCTTGCTCACCTCCCTCTTCCTCATAGTGATATGGTTCAAGAAGAATTCCCGACGAAAACCTATCACTTATTTCTCACGATCCTTTGGTCACTCCATTTCGATGGAGCTCTCAATTCTAGGGGACGGGGCATAGGTGTAGTCTTGCTCACCCCAGAAGGGATCACCATTCCTTTGGCTTATCAACTCCAGTTCTACGCCACCAACATATCTCCGAGTATGAGGCTCTCATAGCGGTCTTAAGCTCGCCTACCTCTTAGGCGCGCGTCACCTTAAGATCATAGGAGACTATCAGCTCGTTCTTCGGCAAGTCCTCTTACCTATCGCACTCGTGATGTAACGACCCTCTTCATACCGGTACGATTATACCAATCCCCATCGGTAAAAAGGGCGTCGTCACAGTGGGACATGTACCCAACACTGGTCAATAGGTTGATATGTACCTGGATAGCAATAGAGTACAGCGGAATAAAATAAACAACTCAACTCTTAACCCATCACCAACACACATTCCACAATTTAAATAGCGAAATGGAAAGACAATGTCCACATTAATACAAAATAAAGAGAACTACAATATCCAAATATTGTTCATACAATAATCCTTTTTGTGCAAAAGAAAGGTACAACTGGTGACAGCTCCACAAAATAGTCTTCTATATGGTGATCCTCGTCACGCTTCCTTCTAGTGCACGATACCTGTCAACCTGTACGCCGAAGCAAGAGTGAGTCCAAAGACTCAGCAAGCAACACTACCCATAACATACACGTATAAGTCATAGGGGTTACATGCACATTCACAATTTTCAAAACATGGCATACTAGTCATTTCCGAAGTTTCAACCTATCATGAAAGTTTGACAAGTTTATACATGGATCATGCTTTCATATGTTGTAGGAATAAAATTTACCTATCACATGCTCTCTATTCAATTTACTTATGAAACTTGTCTTTAAAGAACCAGGACATGAGAGCTACTAACATGAACATCGTGCACACATGAAAGGAAACACAACTAGCATGGATCTTACATGTTTTTAGACAAATACATGGACATTTTTACATGCTTTAGGTTGCTGATTTCACATGATTCAATGGCTATAAATCTACACATGAGAGCTACAACGTTGCTTAAAACATATCATGTGAACAAATAATCATGCTATCTTGTACACAAACTCATTGGTTACCCCTAACATGGATTCTAGACATTTTTGCCCATAATAACATGATGATAATAACATAAATTCACTAATTTCACATGATTTCAGATTTGTCTCACATGGGTTTCAATAACATATTCTCGCATTTTCAGTTTCACATGATTGCACACTTACTCATTCACATTGTTGCTTTTACACATTTGTATGTACGCATGTTCACACTTACACAATTTACTCATTTCCACATCATTTTCTCTACCACTTTCACTTATCACATATCACGTCGATTGCACTTACCACGTGCATCTTGGGCACTTACCACATGCCATGTTCACATAATTCACACTTTATTCCTTTCTCATTACTTAAACGATTTGCCATGACACATAGTCCTAACCACCAGTAGAGGACACTAACAAATATCTCATAGCTCGTGCTCATTCCTTAGCACAGCTCTCAACACAACTCATAACACAACACATGACACAACTCATACACATACTCACCACCTAGGCAATACAGCGGTGAATCTTGGTAACTGCGCAGACCGGGAGAAGCCCTCTCCACCCTATCCAGTGGTACTTGCCCACCTCCGGGGTTTTCCAATGCCTTTGGGACAAACTTATATCACATGGAGCCTTCTATAGGGACTTTTCTATATACGGCTCCCGATGCCTCTAGGGTAGCAGTGTCACATAGGCACAACTTTTACACTTTACTCATACCGAGTTTTAACATGTGTTTTACACATAACACTCACATCTCCTTCGTTTTCTCATGCACAATGTGTCTTTGTTTTTCTCCTAAACATGCTACTACAGATTTCAGGAGTTTAACACAGTAAATTCGCCAATCAAGTTGGTTTTAGACAATAACAAATCACATTTCGATAGTATACGTAGATTATCACATTTCACATGAAAATACATAACGTTTTATTTACTGATCCAAACGACCTGAAATTTTAACCACATGCTGTTTTCGGGTTCAAGATCATACACTCAAATTTTCAGATTTTTCTGAGCTAAACAGAATTTACAGAAAATAAAATACCTAATTAGCATGCTATCAACAACTTAAGTTAACATGAGGTCTAACACATCTTGTAATTTAGCCACTTGCTGTTTAAACATAAGTTACTAACATATGTAGGAATTTAGGATACAAAATTACCCTAATTCATACATCTATGGATGAAACCTTACAAACCATTCTTGCATGCTTTTATTTTACCGGACCGAGCTTATTCACAAATTACACAAGCATGGATAAGTTACCAAAATTTGCAAACACATATGCTGACCCACTATTCTTCATGATCAAACCAAAACTAAGGCATTCACACTAATCTAAATCATGAATCATGGATTTTGCAAAATTGTCTACAAGTCATGCTCACAAGTTTACAAGATATCATTATCCCACATTCACCATCACATCCCACATTCATTCACACACAAACTAACCATATACATAGAGTATAAGCTTTACCATATATCCTCATCGCATAAAACATACCGAAATTACTGCATAAGTGGGACAGAACAGCCCACTGTTCTGTCCAGAAGAACTAGGCGGCGGTCTCTGGCCGCTGACTCAAGGTCAGCGGCATGGTCGATGGACGCCAAGGAGGAACTGGGCGTCCAGGGACCTTGCCGTCGAATCAGGTCTGTGCAGAAACACAGACCTGAGCTTTAAATCTTGGGTGAAATAGAGGGTCTAGGACTCGAGGAAAATTCCATAAAAATGACAAAAACCACCTAGACTCATACGGGGACACCATAGATAGGTCACTTGCCTTTCAAAAATTCTTCTAAGGGATTTAAAGGCTTGGTGAAGACCTCCTTGGGCAGTCCCAAGAAGTTGCAGAACCTCCCTCTAGATCGCCTTCCTCCGGGTTCCTGGGTGATCTCCACGCCGAGGGGATGTCAGGGAAACCTTCCTCGTGGTCCAGCAACCTCCTTGCAGCAGGGGGACGCCAGATCAAGGTCCAGGGGTCGGATTTTGAGGGTTCTAAAATGGGTTTTTCTCACAGCTCACCTAGGGTTTTTCTCTCCTCTATTTCTCCTCTTGCAAGGTGAAGTGAGAAGTGGGAGAGGCCAAATTCGGGTTCAGACCTAATGAGAGCCCCTCACCACTCACCATACCGATTTGACAAGCTGAGAGCCGTTGGGGGACATCCCCCCAATGGAGGCCATACCTTGCTCCCAGAGTTTTCTGGCTCTGCAACGCATGCAGGTCAGAGAAGTTGGCGTCCATATCGCTGGACGCCGGAGTTAGTGTTGGTGTCCATGTCTGGACGCTGACACCTGATAAACGGCCTAGGGTTGACGCCAAGGTGCCTTCGGCCAGAACCCTAAATTATGCAGAAAACCACGCATACCAAGCTTATATACATGCAATATGTATACGGTATTATATCCATACTATCACCAGGCAATACATACCTTATTTATATTTAATATAAACACATTGACGCTATTGGCCCTTCGGCCAGAACTTAAAACATGCAGAAACCATGCTTACTCTATATATATACATACAACGTATAAGGTGTAACATGTACATTACCATACCAGGCAATCAATATCATTCATACCTAGGCATACACAAGCATACATAAATACACTAAGATAGATGTACGTAGATATCTACCTATGCGTACA